>JANSTW010039483.1:0-14911 GCA_027564275.1 Diadocidia ferruginosa | reverse complement strand
GGTCAAATTTCGGCGAATCATGGCTATATTATTAATATTAATAAATATAAATCTTCATCTTAATAAATTTCACGTCTAAGTTACGACAGATGAAAATAAAAAGGAAATATTTTAATATTGAAGCGAGATAAATAAGTGACAAAGTAAAACATACGATTCCAGTTGACATCTTGTACGAAAAATTAAAGAAAATAATGGATAGACATTTGAGTTAAAGTATTACGACGCTGTTATGCATTAATAAAAGCTTACAAATTTTTTAAGACAAAAGACTTTTTTTTTTTTTTTGCGAAAAGTTAGAAGAAGAAAGCTTATTAAATAAAAAATCGACAAATAAATTGTGATCAATTCATTTAATACTTTGACAAGACTTAGAAGAATTTTGAACTGCATCTTGGTTGATAAGTTAACAGTCCATGGAATTTAAACGTTGCTAGTTATTTGAATAACTAGCAACGTTAAAAAAATAATAATAGTTGCACTTTATTTACAGTTTCTATAAGAAACAATATCTTTCATTAAGCTTATAGCAAAAAAATGTGGCATTTTTTCTCAATACAAAAAATTTTATATGATTTAAATTTACTCAACCCTTTATTTCCGAAAAAAAGTAAAACTAGTAAAACATAAAAAATATTGAAAGTACCAAATTGG
Source organism: Diadocidia ferruginosa (assembly GCA_027564275.1). Classification (NCBI taxonomy): domain Eukaryota; kingdom Metazoa; phylum Arthropoda; class Insecta; order Diptera; family Diadocidiidae; genus Diadocidia; species Diadocidia ferruginosa. The sequence continues at coordinate 14,257 of JANSTW010039483.1, read as the reverse complement.
ATGACACTTTTTTGTTCGAGTCGCATGCGTTTGACCAGACATAGCTTTTCACATGATTTTCTTGGTGGCTGAGGTCTTAAAAGACCTAAAATGTTAATAATTCTAAACTTCAATATGATTTTTACCTTTTTGTACATCGTTTTCTTGCATAAAAAAGTTTTGTAACATTGGATTTTTAAGGTTGTTGTTAAATTAAAGAAATATTTAAAAGTGTGAATTCGTTTTTTTGGAGATTCCGTTCAAAATTAATTAGTTAATTTTATAATGATTTATGTTTTAAAATGAAAGTTTAAGCAAAAAATAATAAATATTTTTATATACGTGTAGGCACATATTTTAATATATATTTAATTACATTTATTCGTTTAGTATAAAAAACTATTTCCAAAGGAGTTAAAAGTGTGAGGTAATTCGATTAATGTATAAAAATTATGAGCAAAAACTCTGTGAAAAAACTAAATATAAAATATTTTTTGCGAGGAAGTTTAGACAACCTCTTAAATATAAGTCAAGGGAATTTTTCTTAATACATCAAATATTTTTCAGCACTTTGCCAGCGTTCAGCCATGCAAAAATAATCAGGCTATTGGATTTGAAGCACGAGAATGTATCGCCAAAGATCCTAAATCATGCAAAGGACCTTTCTTCAGATATTGTACATTGAAATGTTAGGACAAGTGTTTTAAAATATCAAAAGAATTCATGAAGCAAGTTTTAATAATAATTTAATATATTTCGAAATAAATGTGCCTTTAAATAATTACAATTTTTTTTATTTTTTTACAAAGCACTTCCCATACTCTTATAGTTAATTTGTTAACAAAATACAGATAACCATCCATATTTATTTTTAACATTTGGCAACTTAAGTTATTAATAGAATTGCGAGTAAAATTAATTTTATGTTAGATTTAAGCGAAATTTCTTTTATGGACAAAATAAGTAGCTTAGTACAAATTTAGTTTGATTTTCATTAAAATAAAATTACATTTAAAAAAATTTTTTGTTATGTATTAGACATTGAGAAACAAACCCTTACAATATATTAATATGCTATATTGCTTTAAAAATATTACTAAAATATTTTGAAGTTCTATTTTAAGAAAAAAGGAAAATTTTTATTCATATGTCAAAATTTTATGGGATCTATTTACAATTACTTCTGTTTCTTTTATCATTATTATTCTAATAAAAATCAAATGGTAATATTTTCCAACAAAACAATTTCTGAAGTATTTGAACCTATCACAATAGAGTTTTGAGATACGTCAAAAGAGCTTATGTATTTTGGGTCATCTTCAAGTAAAGCCTTGAGTTGAACTGAATCCCATACAGTTGATGAAAGCCATATATTTGTTCGGGAACAACTTTTTTTGCCGATATTTCTAAGAAAATTGTTACCATCATCGTTTTGAAATGATACATTTGTGTCAATCCTAATTTTAAATAATTGATTTTCTATATCAAAGTTTATAAAAAATAGACAAAAAGGTACTCAATCCTCTGTTAAAAATAAACAAAGTTTTTTTCAATCGTGTTGACTCGTAAAATAGTTTTTAATTTACATAGAGCATTAACAATATATAGTATTTAAAAAAATTACCCATCCAAACTTTTCCTTGTAATTGAATTGTTCATTAAAGATGCGTCCCAGTGTACAACGCTTGAACTTGAAGAAGAAAAAAAATTACTCGGATAAGATGGGTTAAACTTTAGCTAAAAAAACAAAACTTAAATCAACCTAATTAAGATAAAAAAATAAACATTGTTAATCGCATCTTTTGCGATTTTGAAAAGACTGGGAAGCGCTTCATTTGGCTTTCTAATATCAATAAAAGAAACAGAACCGGAACTTGTACCATAAGCTATCTAAAAAAAGTTGAATAACAAATTTTTTATCAAGATTAAAACAATTTTTTTCCTGCTTTAAAAAATATATTTCTTTTAATTTAAGCTTTCAAAATGCATGAAAAGTGATAATGTTATAAAAAAACGTTATAGCTGTAGTATCAAATAAAAAAATAAAATGGCATAAAAATAAATTGTTAATTTCAATATTGCGCTATTATATCCTTTAAAAATAATGAAACTAAAAATAATAAATGTATTTAATTAAAAATAAATTTAGTTTATTAAATTTGTTACTAAAATCAAGCATTTATACATATATGTAACATATTCCTGCTGGTAAAAATATTGAGCTTAAATAATTTGTCATCAAAATATTGATAACTTTAATGATTTAAAACAAAAAAATTAATTAAAAAAGTACAAACCACATTGGGTTCAGCTGGATGTGAAGCAATAGCAGTAATTGCATCATTTAAAGTAGAAGCAGCTTTAGAAAGTTTAGGTACGTAATGAGAAAGTTCCGGAATCGTAAATGAGACTCGATCAGCACGAATATCCCACATATGAATTTGACCAGTTAAATGACCGCTCACAAATAGATGTTGATTACAAGAGGTTAACGAACAAATGCCCATCAAATTCTAAATTATTATTCATCAAATTATTCTAGAAAATAATATAACAAATAATAAAACTAAAAAAAAAAAGTTTACGCATAAATAGAAATAATTGTCATTACAAAAACCTAATTTAAAAATTATTGTACGGAATTTCTAAAATTCGTAAAATATTTTCTAAATATAACTTTTATATTCAGTAAAATAATGCATAAGACTGTAAAGGCTTAATTTTTTTCTTTGCATTTTAAAATAAATATCAAAAAAACAAAAAGTTCAAATCTGAATATTTTTGTATCGCACTAAATTGATAAGTTTTATAAAAGTGAAATGAAGTTTAATGAGAGCAAAAATAAAAAATAAAATCCTAATATAAACACAGTAGAGAAAAAATTGTCCGTAAAGTAAGATTTAGAAAAAAACAACCTACACTATTTCACTTCATATAAAACAAGTTATATCTTATTTTATTGCAAATTTAAAAAAAAATTAAAGTTTAAAAATATACTTTTGGTATTTAAATGAATTACAATTCCATATTATCTAAATTGCATTTTCACCCAAAAATTACAAAATAAGACGAAATAATATGCATAATTGGTTTAACTTTATAATTTTGTAATAAAGACAATCCCTAATTGGGACATCAACAAAAATAATAATTAAGTCGGTCAACATGATTACAATTCTATGCAAACAGTTTTAACAGCAAACATTTTCTTTTTATAATGTATTAAATTGCCAATTAAATGCAACTATAAAAATCGCAAATTTTTAAAACCTGAAGATATTTTACAAGTCGTAAAAAAGCAATGACATGTATTGCTCAATACTTAAAGGCCACAATATAATTTTTAATAAACTTTAAATTCCATTTACAAAGTAATTTTAATAGGTTTATAACAAAACAAGATTTATACAAAGTTTTTCCTGACCGTTTTGTTAAAACTACTTTTCAAAGATACAATAATATTATAAATAATTTTGCAATTGTATCCATATTTTTTTCTACAACAGCATTTTTATTTTACACCGACAAATTTTTAATATGCTTTTTAGACATATCACACAAAACAATCATTTATATGTAATTGAAATTTTTATCAAAAAAAGGTATATAACTAAATCATTTTAAAAAAGTTTAGAAATAAAACATACACTCGAAAAAATATTACTGTTTACGCTGCTAGCGGAAAAAGAAACACGCATAATTGAGCCTGTATCACTTCCTGCAAATATATCTCCATCTACAGTACAAAGTGCAGTTGTTACGCCACCATTAAATAGAACCTCAGTTTCTTGTTGTTCAAATAACGTTCCATTCTCCGTAATTCCAACATATTTTAATGTTCCGTCTCCCAGGCCAGCAACAATTCTTTGCTCAGAAGTAATGCTAACAAATTTTCTAATATTATTTTAAAGATAATCATTTATAATATATTAAAAAACTAAAATTGCTTCAAGTTATTACTTTTCATAACCAATAAATATAAAAAACCAAAATACAGTATATCATTAACATCGGCCTTTGTTTTCAGTACGCCAACACATTCAATTTTAGAAGTTTCTTTTAGTTCATTAAAGTCGAGAATATCCCAACAACATAAAGAATTAGAAGATGAATCCCAAAACCCACTAATAAACCGATAACCACGATCTTCTTTGTCAAGCACAAATTTTACCTAAATTAATATAAATTTTGGCAACTTAGCAATTTATCATAAAATTAATTTTCTATATTATATAATATAAACTAAAACGCAAGTAACAATTTAATTTCAAAAATTTATTTCTTGCAAAACGTATTTTAAGAAGATACCAAGTTAAAAATAATAATAAATTGCAAACCTTTGAAACTTTTCCATCAACATACTTGCGGCTACTAAGTCCTTCAGATTCTAGCCTCATTTTATAAACGTGTAAAAAATGTTGACTAAAATTTATTTAAATTTATACAAATAGAAAATTTTATTAATCAATAAGACAGAATTGTTTTCTTAGACTTTTAAAATACATTTCTAAAATTTATGCTTTTTCATCCTCATATTTTTTTATTTTTTCATTGACTGAATTTTGTTTGTTTTTTGCTGTTTTTTGGCAGTACATATTTCAAGTTTGCCAAATTCAAAAAAATCAGCCAAAAAAAAGTTATTAAACAAAAACGATAGTAACAAAAATTTAAACAAAATTCAAAAGCAAAACCAAAAAATCCTCAAAATTCAGACCCTAAAGTAGGGAAATGCATAACACTCTTTTTATATAGCTTTCAAAAAGATTATCTTTTTGGAAGAAAAATTGAAGGAAAGGTTTATTAAATATCACCGAGATAATTTAAATCATTTTAAAGAAGTTTTGTCCTGCCACAGTGAATCAGAACTTTTTATGGCTGAACTTTTTTTAGCTTTTTTTTGCTCTTTTAATAACAAACTTGTTGTTCCTTTTCTATACAAAAAGAGTGTTGTGCATTTCCCTGCATTTACAACAAAATATAGAAAAAATTTAAATTTTAGTATTCAAAATTTTTTTTTTGAAGATTTTGGATATACAATGAAGAAAAAAATAATAAAATTGTATTTAGCGCAATTTTTTAATTCATTTGGCATTTTTCAATTTAAAGTATAAAATACTTTGAATTGGTTACTATTGCCAATAATATAAATATTATAGACAAACCAATATATAAACCTAGCTTTTTTAACAAAAAAGGTAAGTTTTATAAAAATAGGTGTAGAAACAATCAAATTTTATCACTATTATTGATAAAAAAGATATATGGTCTACTTTTTGTATGTTTAAAACGCTTAGTTATCAAGCAACTTTTTCTAGTTTACTTCAGGCTATAAAAATCTTCTCCGTTTTTTTAGCATAAAGGAAAATAATTTGAAACGAACTAGGAAACTGGTAAGTACAATGTTTAAAGCAGTAAAGCAAAAATAGACCTTATTTTTTGTGAATTTTTTTTCCTTGCAAGAATTTTGCACGACTCTATTTTAGACATCAAAAGGCTGATTTTTTCTAGTATTAATCTATTCATAAGAAATAAAAATCTTTTTTAGAAAATTTACTTTCTACATAAATTTTTAGTAAGTATTAATTTATATAAATTTTGTAAATAGATTTTTTGAAGCAAAGTTATCGTTTTAACTTAAACGTTGGTTTGAACTTATAAATGTATTAATTTTAAAATGTTCTCTTTTTTATTAGTGTTACACTTTAGGTGGGTACTTAAAGTTTACAAAGCCAAAACTATAGGAGTACTGTAAAATTAAGATCATTTGAGTTTGTTTGATTTAAAGGTGTGCTAGAGGCTTTTTTCTATTGTAAACTTGTTTTAGGAACTTGCATAATGGACGTTTTTAACAAAGAATTGTAAATATAGCAAAATGGAAATTTTTTTCATGATTCTAGACTTTTTTCAAAAAATTCAAGGCGACCTAATTTTTGCATCACTTTTATTTATATGTTTTTTGTGTTCTTTGATACTAAGGGCGTTAGCGCTCCATTTATTTTTAAATTATGGAACCTATCGTATATTAGATGGAATTATTGGTCTATTTTTAACATTAATTGCTACACGTTATATGATATTCTGTTCGCTAATTATTGTCTTCTTGCATTTAGCACTTTACAGGTGGATTGAAAATCCGAGGTATTTTTTGTATTTTATTTGATAATGCAAAGAAGTATTGTATTAAACATTTTTATAGAAGGCTTAATTTAATCTTTAAATTTAGTTTGTTGGCAAAAATTTCATTTTATGGAACATTTATTTATTTGGCACTGCTGCGTATAATGCATTTTTTTGGTCTACCACCTTTAGTTTACATTGCTAATGCTGTTCAATTAATAATCACTTTAAGGGTATAAATTTTTTATATAACCTTATGAATTTAGTACTTTTAGGTTATTGGTCTTTCTTATGAGATCTCTGACATACGGATTACAAACTGTAAGACGAAAGAATGTAAAGAAAGTGATGTTTCTACTATTCGTAAAACAATTATTTGTGAACCAACTACCTTAGAAAGTTTTAATTATTTATTTGGATTTATAGGACTATTTACAGGTATTTTAAATTTAAATTTTTCACATTTTGACGCTTTGTTTAATTATTTTTTATAATAACAGTATGTAACAGTTTCATTTGTAGGGCCATATTATACATATCGTACATTTTCTGATACTGATAAATTTGAAATGCCTACTACGCTATGTGTAAAAACTTTGATAAAGGAAAAGTTGTCAAAATTATATTGGAGTGTACCTCTTTTACTTGCTTTTAGCTGGCTCGATCCAGTTGATGTAAGTTTTTACAACCAAAAATAATATATCTTTAATTTATTTTATTTACAAACATTTTTATGAAAACAAACAATTTAATGATTTTTTTGCTCAGAGTTCTAAAAATTAAATTTTATGAAATATTTAGGCGTTACGTGGTGAAAAAATAGATGAATACAGCAAACTTTCATTGTTGATTTGGAGTGCTTTGGCTTTTATTTATTTTCGTATGCGGATCTATACAGCATGGATGATTTCTGAATCAATTTGTATTACCGCTGGTATTGGTGTATATCCTAAGCATCTTCAGCCTCAGGCTGGTAGTGGCCCCAGAGAATTAAGTGTATATGAAAGTTTATTGAACGATAATCAGAGGGACAATATATCTGAAAAAAGTTGTGAGTGTAGTGCTGAAACTATTAGCAATTTGGATATTCCTCACATTGAGTATAGTGATGGCTTTCGCTCAGGAATGAGGGCTTGGAATCGTACAGTTCAATTTTGGTTGGCAAATTTTGTCTATAAACGATCCATAAAATCGATTAGGTGCTTAAATTATTTTTTATTTAAAATAACTGTTTTTAAGTTTTGGTAAATACCTTGATTTAATATTTACATTTAAATGTGATGTAAATTGAAAATTTTTTAGATTACCATATACAATGCTAGTAAGTGCATTTTGGCATGGAATTCATGCTGGTTATTTTCTTTCGTTTTTGACCATTCCATTGTGTACAACAGCTGAAGATATATTATTTAAAGCTTTTCCTGCCGAAAAGCGTCCTTATTGGTTAAGTATTATGTATGTTTTTATTTAAAACGTATTGAAAAAAATTTGAACAAGCTCATGTATGTCTGCTTTAACACATAAATTAAATTTAAAGTAATATTTAAAAGTGCTACATTGACAGGTTATTATTAGTTTTTTAGCTAATATTATCAGGAATTCTTGAGTATGTTACACTTTACATAATTTCTTTAAAAATTTGTTTTTTTAATTTCTATTACGCATTTTACTAAGAATATTTTTTGGGTTATGTCCCTTAATTATTGCTTATTGTATTATGCATTATTTTTTTTCGTATTTTAACTGTATTATGACAAGAAATCTTAAGTGTAATTTTTTGCAAAACTTTTTGGACAATGGTTTTGTTTGTGAGTTATTTTCAAAAATTGGCAGCTTTTTGTTATAAACAAAATATAATTATAAAATTATTTTATATTTTATTGTCAATAAATCTTTAATTTGCTTATTAAATTATTTGGCTTATCATTTTTTAATAAAAATTACTGCTTTGATTTGTACAAAATTTTTAGGTGGAGTTTTATTCGTATGCGTGCATTTGAGTCTATGGCTTGTGGCTTTTTACTTTTGACCTGGTCTGATACTGTTCGCCTTTGGACGAATCTTTATCTTTGGCTACCTTGTACAATGATATTGACAATTGTAGTTGTTAAGCTTTATTTACTTTGTAATGGACGAAAGTCTTATTCTGATAATGTAAATTTAGAAGAAAAAAAAAATGAATAATTTATACATCTAAATATTCTTATTATTTTTTTAATAGTTTTATTTTATTTGTACAATATTACATAAAAATGTGAATGAATTTTTTTGCCCTCTAGCACAATTTACTTGAAAATACGACTAACAAATGTTATTTCTATTGATCAAATTGCATTAGAAGTCATCTCGCGTACACTTTTTAATTATATAAATTATTTATACGAATTTATTCATTTGCGTAGTATTAATGCTTTTTATTTCACATAATTTTTATTGAAGATTATAATTTTATTATCTCTGATTATAATATTACTGATTTCTTAACTTTCATGACAGTAATTATTTTATAGATTATATTATGATTATTAATAATTTCTATGGTAAGAAAAACTAAAATCTCTTGAATTATAGCCTAAATTTCTTATCTATTGTTTTTGAATTGAATTTATTTTGAGAAATATATTATTTAAAATGTATTTAGTATCATGATGTGCATTTACTTTTTAATTGCATTGTAATTTATAAAGTTAATTAAATACTTTATTGGATTTTTTAGTGGTTATTACCAAAACTTTATTCTATAAACTTAATTTAATTAGTTTTATCTCTATATTTTCTTTAAAAAGGATGGCTCCCGACAAAAGGAATTCACATTTTGTTCTTCCTACAGTTGCGGTATTTCTGACACTTTAATTTTATTTATTAATTGTTAAGTTTTAGAGTTTTTATGCAAAAGAAGATTTTCTTGCATCAAACTTGACAAACCAAAAGATTGAATCGGATTTAGCAGAGTGTGTGGACTGCATTCGAAAGAAAACCATAGATTTCTGCAACAATGATGAAGTATTTTTTAACTGTTTGATAATTTAAAATAAATTTTTTTAATGATTTAATTGTAATCAACGGAAGTTTTTAAAGTTTTGGTTTTATACTGTAGTAGGATGGTTTTATTACTGAGGATTTTATAGAATATTTTGTTCTCATATTTATTGTATTATATAATTTTTTTATAAATGTATCTAGGAGTGGAAGGATCCTAAAATTTGTGACAGTTTACTCATCAAAGCCGTAATGCTTCGGCGTTTAAATCGTTTATCAAATTTTCGAAATAGATTGTTACGTGAGCGTCTTTCTAGTACTAGAAATAAAGTAGAAGCACATTGTTTACAGTTGCAAAACCTTAAAAGTGAAATTAGTCATCTACGAAAAGCAATTAGTGCTTGTCTAGAATTTCAGTTAGTTTTTAATTGTTTTATTTGTTTAATAAACTTTTGTGTTAGTGTTTTTAACTAACATTTTACTTTTAAGGTCTTCAGATATTGATATTGACTTAATACCATTAGAACAGTTTTTTTCTGTTCCATCTGGTTTGATTTGTAGATCATCAATGGTAGATTCACATCAAGTTCACCTTGCTCGTTTGGCTTATGAGCTAGAAGAACGCAAAAAGTTAATTTTTTTGTTGTAAAAAATATTGCAATATGCAATTAAATTTTATCTTAACATTTACACTGTAATTTACCTTACTTTTTTATAGTATATTGGGTAATTTACAAGAATTAGAAGACCGTAAAAGTTTATTATTAAGTGATATTCATGGAAAAGAATTGCGTTTATTACAAATTAAGCCAAAGATTGCAGCTTTAAGTCAGGTTTATATTTTAATTAATTTAATGTTATAAAACTTAAAACTATTTAATTACAGAACGCAAAGCCGCTTATTGAAATTTTGGGACTTAGGTGTGTGAACAATTTGGCATTTGAGTATCAAAAAAAGTGCAAATATTTGCCAAAAGAATTAGAACTGTTGAATTTAAGCGCTAATGTTTATAATGAGCTCTTTGGTGAATGTTTGGAAATTGTTTGCGATGGCGACTTAAATAAAGCTTTTCAATTTATTACTAAGTTTAAAGTGGATGAACTAGGTGCTCAAAACTTACATAATATTGATTCTGATGAGGACATGGAGATTGATGAAAAGGTTTAATTATGTACATTAAGTTACTTTCAATCTATTAGGAAATTTTAAAGTAATATATGTACATATTCTTTTATTACCGAAAGTTATTTAGATTATTAGTTTTTACATAATAAATTTAGGAAGACGAATTTGATGAAGAAATACCGATAAAAAAAGCTCGAAAAAATCGAAAGTCAAACAAAGAGTATCCAAGTTCTGATATTAATAATCGGTCAAATTCCATTATAATTGACAAACTTCAGCAAAAACGAGATGTTCTTCTTAGCACTCATCCTATTTCGCTTGCCATTGTTGTATCTGTACCTAATTTACGTTGGTTTTTTTGTATTCAGTAAAATAAATTGTTGTAAGACTGAGTTTTTTTTTACAATATTTTTTTTTGGAAGTAATTGAAAATAGCAGGGATATTTAGAACAATTCGAGATGAAGGTTCGGCTTACTTTTGTTTACTTAACTGAATTAAAATGTATTGGTTTAAAATGCAAGTTTCAGGACGCAAACATTATTGACTGGTATTTTTTGACTTGAAAATACAAATATTTGTTAACATTGAAGACGAAATGCATATCCGGCGGATATGCATAGAAATATAAAAAAAAGTCTATGCGTACGTAATATGTGAAAAGATTATGCAAAAAGTAGAAATTTTGCTCTCTTTTGGGCAAGTCGGAAAAACAAAAAACAATGTAAAAAAAATTTTTATTTTAACTGAAAGGACGTATGAAAATGAGTATAATTTGTGTGTGTATTTGTTTGTTTTCTTTTCTCTCTTTTTTAATTGTTTTTTTCCTTCTATTATTTTTGCTTTTATTTATTTTTTGAGAAAAAAATATATGCAATTTAATGTGGATTTTCTATACAAATTTCCCCCATTTTTAGGTCGGGAATTCTATTTCAGCTACAAACTTTAATTTTTACCTTTTTTATATGAAAGCCTTAAGCAAATTAAAATTGCTTATTAAGCTTACATTTTTTAAAGACAAGTGAACAAAAAAATGACGTGGGAACAGCATAGTGAAGATAATTTTGAACTCTTAACCACTAGACAAACGCGAAGCCAAAATTCCATATTAAAAGAAAAAAGAATTACAAAACGAAAAATTTTATAATTTACAAGAGTTGTTTATCTCTTAATGGGTCTATTTTTAAAATATATATTCTTAACGAGAAAAAAAATATCTGTCATACCATGGTAAATTTTAAAAAAGGGATAAAATTTTTCATATAGAAGAGATAAAAAATTTGTAATATTTATTGGACTCACTACCGACTAAGAATACCTCCATATCACTATGACTTATTCTGTTTTTTGTTTCACTTTTGTTTTTTTTTTTCTTGTTTTGTCATTGTGTAAATTAAATACAAATTCTACTCACTTTCATACGTTTTTTAAGTTAGAAATTTAATTTTTTATTAAGAAAAATCAAATAAAATTTAATTTAGTATAATGTAGTATACAGTGTAATACAACAAAAAATTTGTAAGCCAATATTTTAATTAGCAAATTTCTTCATGAAGATTAAATTTTTTATCATTATAATCAATTTCTATATTTGTACAACTATAAAAAAATAATTAAGTATTGAAGACTGCAATTTTTTAAACTTTTCTTTTAAGTTTGCTAAAATTTTATATTTGATAGAGTTATTAATTTAACTGAATTTTTTTTTTGATAGGCAGTTATTTGATGCAGACACTTTCTTAGACGATCTTTTTGATGGCGGTTTTGGTACTAAGTGTCCGGACTTAGTTGGGAATGCTTTATTGAATGCTGTAGAGTTTGTTTTTACAATTTTTATGGAGTTATTAATTTTTCATTGATATTTTCCAATTGTTGAGCTATTTAAAATGGTTTGTTAAGAAACTTCCTATTTTTTGAATATTGATTTAATTAATACGTTAATCAGTAATATAATTATTTTGTTCAATAAGTTGCTGAAGCAAGTATTATCATCAAAAGAAAAATCGTTTTTTTTAAAGTCTATCTCTTTATTTTAAGACTGAACTCATAATCATTATAGATCTATGTTTATTTTTGTGTCGAGTCTTGTTATGATCTGCCAATGCATTATAAAAATTTTTTGGCTTATGTGTTTGTAATGTTTGTAAAATTATATTTAGCATGAAACTTTCTAATTATGCATCACTTATTGGAAAATCGTACAATTTTGTTCAAAAACTTTGTGGTTTTGTGATCGTAGATAATGAAGCAGCCACGAGTGAAATGGTTACTAAATTAAGGTCTGATTTTGCCGAATCGGTCCTTCAAAAAGATGATAACAAAGTTTTTGAAAAAAATACATTAAGTGCAGAAAAGAGCCGTCTTTCCGAGCTAAATTTATTTGAATTGTTTGCTAATGTTTTAGAGCGTATAAGGTCTAGAGTTGTTGCAAGAATTTCGTTGGCTGATAAAATTAAAAAACTTGGTATTATTTTTTTTTTTTTTTTGTAAATTACATTGTTTTTTTAGAACAAACAAAATCTATTCAGTTATCTCCTGCATTACAAAAGCAAATTCCAAAAAAAGTTCTTAGTCGGCTTACTACATTTTCTGCGTCAACTACTGAAGAAATATTAGTAAATATTACACTTTTAAATTATTGCTTTAATTTTTTAAATATTAAAAAAAGTATTTAACTTTTGTTACTTATTAAATATTTTTTTACATATACAATATTGATATAGTACTAAACTATTGAAAACTAGTATTTAAAACTTAATGTAAAATATTTAATGATTATGTTTTTAATAGTTTAATGAATTTTAATGTAAATATTTTTTACTGAGCTTAGATATGTGCCATAGTTTAATGTTATAAAATGTGTAAATTATATAAAAAGACAGTTATATTTTTTACACTAAAAAAAACAGAAAAAATCTGGTTGTATGAAAATAATACTTTAAAATTTTGACGAAATTGGATAATGTTGCAATATTAAAGGGCTTAAGGCTGAAACATTTTTTAATGGTATTTGATCAAAGAATAGAATAGCTTTTATCAGAAGTTTATAGTTCTTGTAATTTAGTCTTTTCATGATCTCTCGGCTGATCAAAGATTATTAATTAATCGATTAATTCAAAAAAATTTTTTTTCTAATTGTGGATTTTATTACAAAGCAACAATTGAGCGTGGTAATTTTGCGTTACAGGCAATAATTTATATACCTCCAAGTTATCCGCGTTATTCACCCATATTTTTGCTGGTTATTAAAAGCTCTGTTCATCGTCAATCTATAGAATATTGCGCTGGAATTAGGGTAATAATATTTTTTATAAAGTTGAGCTAAATATTTGTGTGTTTAAGTTTTTTTAATTAATTACGATATTTTAAGTTTAATTAGTATTTAATAAATAAAACTATTTAGGAGCTTGAACAGTTTTTAAATACTAAAGCTGAAGATTGGTTTTTCTATTTTTGTAAAGAAGAAAGCGCCGAAATAGCTAAAAATGAAATGTTTACCTTTCAATTAGCTCTACTTTGTTCACGACTTGACGTTGTTTTGGAGTTTGTATCTCAAGCAGTTAAAGACTCTTCAGATGAACCAGAATTTCCTCTTGAACATAACTTTTGTACTACATCAAGGTCAATAATTTTTTTAGTTATAACAAAAAAATTAGGTTATGATAAGAGAAAAACTTATAAGGGGAGGATTTCGACTAAATTTGGTCTATACTATTATAAGTCATTTGTGTGTATATGTATAATTGTCGAGATCCGCCACTCTCTTAGTTTTTTCTCTCATTAAGTAATTATTGCGTAGATTTTATTAACTTTTTATACATAAGAACTTTTGAGGTTTTTTTTTGTATTTAAATAAACTAAAATATTGATATAAGTTAAAAAATTTTGTTGTGGAGTAAATAAAGTGGATTTTAATGTTTAAATTTGTTTAGAAATAATGGTCAAAATTTTCCTTTTGCTTTTAACAATATAACGAATGCGTTTTGTTTTGAATTGCAGTTGGAAATAGTGTAAACATTCCTGATTTTTTTTGTGAAGCGGTTTTTGTACTTTTGAAT
>JANSTW010039472.1:0-14911 GCA_027564275.1 Diadocidia ferruginosa | reverse complement strand
AATCTGATTAAATAAACATATTTCATTGAAAGCTATATTTGTTGTAAAACCTTAAAAAAATGAAAATTAAAAAGCGAAATGACGTTACAACTTCACAAGATTTATTTATTTGTAAAGATATGTAGAGTAAATAATTTTTTTATTTCGAAATTAAAAAAAATCAGATGAGGTTTCAAAAATTTTGGTTTATAAAAGAGACACAAAATTGCACTCCTGGTCAAATGTTTTATAAAAATATGATGAAAATCTCATTATTCCACATTATTTTGTACTGTGGTTCTTAAATGAATTAAGGACGCGATCCCTACGCCTCACGCCATTACGAAAAAAAATTTAATATAAGATCCAATTTACACTACAAGTTTTTTTCACATACGTCTGTAATATCTGTTGTTGGTCTGTTAATTGTTTAAAATATCTTTTGCGTTACAATTAAAATTGATTTGTTATTAAATTTTCTGTTGCAAGTCTGCTTTTTCAGACAAAAAACATAAAACGCTAGTAAAGAAAACTTTTAGTGTGAATTGGACATTACGCAAAAATCATACACAGCTATATTTAATAATATTTGTATTTAATATTGTAATACACCCGCACAAAATATACGAAAAAAATATTAAATTATATTTATAAGAGATCATTTTTAAAAAATGATTCGTGTTAATTATTCTCTAAACATGAATTAAGTAACTTAAAATAAAAGAAAATGATTAATAAAGCGAAATTACCGCTAATAAATCATTAAAAAAAATAAAAGTAATTAAAAATATACAAAGGGTTAATATTTTATTTTTTTATTATTGTGGCCTTCGATGCCCACACCACAGATGGTCGATAGGTCACGGCCCGTTTTGCACGGTGATAGCGCCGCTTCCAAACTGGCTCGCTTTCGGTAAACTGGTGATTTGACGGGCGAAGTTTGCTTCAGGCATTCAACATCGTCAAACACAATTTGTGCACCACCGCCGCACGTCGGAATTACGTTGCCTTTGTACAATCTTGTCTCCACTTCACCATCGGTATCGGCACCCTGAGACACCAGGCAATATTTGGACATTTTTGGATTTGTAAAATCTTTAACATCCGTCAACTTTGTTATTGACTTTCGATTTTTATAGAATGGTTGCAGTATGGTGGCTAACGGGACGGGATTTGGCGCACGATGTTCTAGCCATCGATCGCCGGCCGATCTAGAACGTCTATGACGTATGTTGGCCACTGGAACTTCCTTTTTTTGGGAAAATAAGAGTAATTTAGAAATGAATTGTTTTTGTTCACTTAAATTAAATCAACAAACCCTATTTATTCTGGCCGTATGATAATTTGTGGAAGTTGATTGATGTTGCTGCTCGTAGGCATTATTATTGTCATAATTGCTATCCTGATACGAACTGGGAGTTTGTAGAGTTTTCGACTTTAAAATATCGGCAACAAGTTTGAGTTTAGTTTCGTTGTCGTTTATTTTATCCTAAAATGACAGGCTATAGAAGACAACATTCTAATAATTAATTTCGTTCAACCTACCTTCATCAGATTATCCTTTTCCTTTAGCTTGTTCTGCATTTCTTTGTTCAGTTTGTCCGTTTCCACGGCCAACCGTGAATCGTATTTACGTTTTTGACGATCCCGTTCGACCTCTTTTTTGTCCAGCAAATGTTGTTTCTGAACCAGCTGCTGATGTAAATCCTGTATTTGGGCATCCTGATAACGAACCTTTCGATTTAAATCGTCAATGGAACACTCATGAATGATCAGCTTTTTCTCGTGTGAAATGCACTTTTGGCGTTCTTGCATGATGACCGCTTTTAGTGAAGCGTTTTCTGAACTTAACGCGAGGTTTTCCTTTTCCAATTGCATTAGGTGCATGCGGAAGTTTGATTCTGGGAAAATATTTAGAAAACGTTAAAACTTTAGAAAGTTATAGGTCAAGGTTTGCATTTCTCATGAAAGTCTTGGAAGTCTTAAATCTTATAGAATTACGGAAAGCTTATGGAAGTCTTCTGGGATAAAAATCTTTGGTAGAAATTGAAAATGCTGGAAGTCTTGGAAGATCCATTAGTCTGGAAGTATTTTCAGTCTTACGAAAGCCTTCGGAAATTGGAATGGAAGTCTTTTAGATGCGTTTTAAGTCTTTGGAAAGTCTTACAGAATTCCTATGCCAATCTTAGAAGTATTCTCTTATGGAATGGAAGTCTTATCGAAATTTTGGAAGTCTGAAAAGTCTTGGAAGAGTTCAGTTATGTAATGGAAGTCTGGAAAGTAGCCAAAAAGTCTAAGTAAGCTTATGAAAGTCTTTTGGAATAAAAACTTTTGGTAATTATATTGAAAATGCTGGAAGTCTTATGGAATTAATTTGGAAGTCTTGGAGAAGACTTTCAAATCTTTTGAAAGTCTCACGAAATTCTTGAAAGTATTATAGAATAGAAGTCTTTTGAACGCGTTGAAAGTCTTGGAAGTCTTATGGAATTTTTATGGAAGTCTTAGAAGTCTTATAGAACGGAAGTCTTTTGGAAGCCTTTAGAAAGTCTTAAGGAATGTCTATGGAAGGCTTATAGAAATCTTGGAAGTCTTCTGGAATGGAAGTCTTAGAAGTCTTGGAAGATCTATTATTCTTAGTAGAAAGTCTTATGATATTTATGGAATGGAAGTATTTGGAAAGTTTTGCGGAATTCCTATAGAAGTCTTATGATATGAAAGTATTTTGGAAGAGTTGGAAGTCTTTTGAAAGTCTTTGAAAAGTCTTGGAAATTTTGTAAGTCTTATGGTAATCTTTAAAGGCTGATGGTGGGAAATCTTAAAAATATTTTGAAAAACTGGAAAGTTTTTAGGAAATATTTGGAAAGTCTTATGGAATTAAAGTCTGTTGGAAGCGATTGAAGTCTTTTGAAAGTCTTTGGAAAGTCTTATGGAATTCTTATAGAAGTCATAGAAGAATTGGAAGTCTTATGGAGCGGCAGTCTTTTGGAAGCGTTGGAAATCTTTAGAGTCTTATGAAATACCTATAGAAGGCTTATAGAAATCTTGGAAGTCTTCTGGAATGGTAGTCTTGGAAGTCATTTGGTAGTCTTATGGAAGATCCATTATTCTCGGAAGTAACCTTATGAAAGCCTTGGGACACTTATGGAATGGAAGTATTTGGAAAGTTTTACGGCATTCTTTTGGAAACATTAAGTCTTTAGAAAGTATTATGGAAGTCTTGAAAGATCTATTATTCTTAGAAGTATTGGCAGCCTTATGAAAGCCTTGCGAAATTTATGCAATGGAAGTCTTTGGAAAGTTTTTCCTATGGAAGTCTTAGAAGTATTGGAAGTTTTAAAAGTGTTGGAAGTCTTATGGAATGGAAGTCTTTTGGAAGAGTTGAAAATCTTGGCAGTCTGATAGAATGAAAATCTTACAAAAAAAGATTTAAGGAAATATTTGGGAATTCTTGAAAGTCTTATGGAATCGAAGTCTTTTGGAAGTTTTGGAAATCTTTATTCTTCGATGTTTTTGGAAGTATGTTAAAATTATATTAATTCCGGGTTAAAACTTACGCCTTGCATTATAATCTTCCAACAGAAGTTTGCGCTTTTGAATTCTCATTTCAAGTGTGGGAATGAGTTGGGCGACAATTTGATCGCTTTCGGGTGTGTTAAGTTTATAGTCGGCCGGGAAGTTTTGGGCCAAACTATAGACGAGTCCGATGTCAACGTCCAGTTTACGCGCCTCTTCTGAGTCCATGTTGTTGACGGCCATTTTAAACAATTGATTTGCCTTACGACGACCCGGCGTCAAGCCAATGTCCTGTTTCATGGGGGTGGCCCGAGCTATCTGAACCTCTTGCGTCATTTCGGCAAATTTCATTACTTGCTGCACGGAGAAACGATTTTATTTATGTTTTTAATGGAATTTTAAATTTTAACTTACCGCCGATTCGTCATAATCTTCGGCCCTAGGATTTATGCAGACAATCATCCGAACTTGACCTTCGCCATCGAAATAGTTCTTGAATAAATGTGTAATTTTGGCATCGCGATATGGAACCTTCTTGGGAACGGTGCTCGTTTGATTTTCCCGTAATATTTCCAGACAAGTTCGCAACGTCATCAGAGAGTTGTTTATGTTGCCAGCCTCACGAAGTCGTTGGCCAGTATTTTTAGTACGATTTGTGCGCTCACTGCCCGCCAGATCGACTAGCGACAATTGGCTGACGGTGATTTTTCGCTTATCTTGCATTATGTTTTCGCCCTGATTGTCGGTCGGCGCCTGGACCAGTCGAATGGTAAACACAGAATGACTACGACTAGACTCGGCATTGAGAATTGTGTGACCCATTCGTTTACGTTTTTGACCCAATTGAAAGGCGTCAATTGCATCTTTGACCGTTTTAACCTCGACCTCAGTTACCCCATGGACGTACATATTGTGATAGGAGTCTTCGCGAATTATCTTTGTCTGCAGGGTCTTCTGGTTGCCCTCTTCCAGCAGATCGTAAACACTATTATTGTAAACCTCGACGTAGGTTATGAAGACAGCGTACATGTTATCCTCATCGATGCCCTCGAGTGGTGAAGCTTCGGTTGATGCACGCGAAGCTATTTCGGGATCGGAGTCCTTTCGACGAGACTTGGCGAATCGAGCGTTCATATCGGCCTGACGCTCTAGCATTGCATCTACTTCGGACAATATTTCAAATCCATTTAGCCGATCAGGTTTAAATGTGAATTTTTTCGTTTGATAATCGGCTATAGATTTGAACAGAACGTCCAAGCACCTTGGCATAATGCCTTGATCTTCGGCATTACCGGTCATTGTGTAGGTTTTTCCACTGCCCGTAACGCCGTACGTAAAGAGAAGGCCATTTTTACCTTTAATTAAATTCTCAACCAAAGATTGGGCTACCGACAAGTAGACTTGTCGTTGGGCGCTGTCCGCTTCGAAAATTTGCTTAAAAGTATATTGAGTTTCTTTGAGACAGGCTAATTTATAGTTAATTGCTATTTCGGGAGGGGTAAGGACAACTGTTGTGGGTGAGATTACTTTAAAACAGCACAGATCATCTGCAGACTGAGTTGGACGGAGACGACAAAAAACATAAACAGGATCTCGGGGTTGTAAGGACGGTGGACGATTGTTATTATTGTTATTGTTGTTGTTATTTTGATTAATGTAACTTCTGGCGGGTGTCTTTGGTGGTTGCTGTGTTTGTTGTTGTTGCTGCAGCACTCCTCTGGCCGGTGTACGGGCTTTTCTGTAAATGAAAAAAAAAGTTCCATTAGCTATAACTGGATTAGTTACCCTATTTTCATTGCGCAAACTGTATTTTTTTCCCAAACTCTAAACCTTTAAATCTTTTAAATAGATCGTTTAGTGAAGAAAGAAACTTAAATTAAAACAATAAAATTCCTTTACATCCTTCAAAAATATCAATTAAATAAATTATCTGAAAAAATTAGCTCAACAACCGACCGATGCATTCCTTTAACCACCCTTCTTACCCAATTTTATTCATTTTTTCCACCACAATTTGCCGCTTAACTCTGCCTGTACACTTAATTTACACTTGTAACACAATTAGAAGCTATTTGCGGTCTGGTAAATCCCTGAATTTCAATAAAAATTCACAAAATTATTCAGTTGGTTGTGGTAAAAGCATCGCACATTTTGAAAATTTTAAATTAAAGTAGCTGCTAGAAAACTGCTAGAATGGAGTTTGTTCATTGCGGCGGATGCGTTCGCATTTTATATTTTTTAAATTTTATGACGGTTTGAGGCGAAATTTGAGGAAATGTAATTTTGTTGATTCAAATTGTGCTTCATATTGTATTTAGTAATTTTTATTGATAATTATACTAAATGCAAAATACACATTAATTTAATGCCAGAATAAATATACGGTTTTATGTAATGTATATTGATAAAAAAAGATAAGGTAATGATTTAAAATACTTTAATTAAAATTCTAAATTATAATTCTTGGGATGTGAAATTAAATTTGATTATGGAGACGAAAAAAAATGCAGCGGCAAAACAACTGTGTCGACATATTTGAATTGTCTTTGTTGTAACCTATGTAAAACGTCATAAATATATATTTGTATAATAGCAACAATGGCCGTCTTAATGTGAAAAAAACAACAACAAATAACATTGAATTTTCACATTAGGCACTAGCGCCATGCTTCATTGAACTAAAATTGAACAAATTGCCCATTTGAAATAAAACAATGTAACAACAACAAAAATAAATCTGAAATACAAATTTCTTCCTATATTGCTGTTCGAGAGCTGAATAATATAAGAGATTTCAAGCTATGCGAAACTTTCTTTTATTATTACCAAACAGTGAAGTTTTTGAAGTTTTTGTAATTTTTGAGCGGTTATATTGTGGTCATGCAGAATTTCACATTTGATTGGGTTTTCAATGGTTTTTATTTATTTATAGTTCGTGTGCGGAGAAGGCACATCGTGGCGCTGGTTTTATATTGAACGAAGAGTATTATAAATAATTTGAAATATGACTCGTTTTTGCTTTTTTTTTGTTTTTTGGTGGAAATTTGTTGAGGGACGATATTGTTGTTTTTTTAAATTTTATTATTTATTATATTTCTCTTTATTTTGAATTACATTTCTATGCTAGTTTATAAGCATTAAGCAGCTACTTCAATTGTATATTAGGTAGCGAGCCAAGATGTATTAGTAGAAACTCACATTAAAGTGGACAACTGTGTCGATGTTTTACGTACCAGCTAATCAGCGCTATTGTTATTGGTACCATTTCATATACAAATTATTGTTGTAAATTCGAGTTGCCCACTCGTACTCGCCACTCTTTATCATAAAGGCTCGCTCATATTAGGCTCTGTAGCCTACATAATTGTATTTTATTTTTTTAAATAAATAAATATTGTCAATTCGCCGAATTGGCCGGCAACACTGCCCTTTTAGAAAATATCAATATTATCAAAGATGCGAACGCAACCCCATTGAATACCACAGAAAAAAAAATCTTGCGATTTCACTAAAAAAATAGCCAATTTCTAATCATAATTTAATTAAAATATTCCAAATCTCACCATATCAAGATAAAAAGAATTAAACAGCAAACCATAAAAAGGCACGACATTGAAACAAATATTCGCCACTTTGCGCCAATTTAAATTATATGAACTCGTCATTCATTTACCGAAGCATTTTAAGTAGCAGCAGCAGCAAGAAAAATTTATTAAATTTTCTAGAAATTGTACAAAATCGACGAGGAGCAAAAGCAGCAAGGTGTTTTTCTATCGCTTCGCATTTATTTAATTCCAAAAAATTACATTCAGCAAAAATGTCCGCAAAAGCAACAGTAGTTTTTGTGTTGGGAGCTCCGGGAGCGGGCAAGGGAACACAATGTTCCAGAATTGTGGAGACCTTTGGGTTTGAGCATTTGTCGGCCGGCGATTTGTTGCGTGAGGAACGTCAACGACCCGGTTCAGAATTCGGAGAGCTTATCGAAAGCAAAATAGTCAACGGGCTAATTGTTCCGGTCGAGGTGACCTGTTCGCTACTGGAGAATGCCATGAATAAGTGTTCCAAGGTAGGTTGAATTGAATTTTGGAATATTTTACTAATTTAGTTTATATTTTAGGAAAAAGGAATAAACAAATTTCTTATCGACGGATTTCCACGTAACGAAAACAACGTTCAGGGCTGGACAAAACAGATGTCGGACAAAGCGGACGTCAAGTTTGTTTTATTTTTCGATTGCACCGAGGGCGTTTGCATTGACCGTTGTCTGAGTCGTGGAGCTGCTGGCAGTGGACGTAGCGATGATAATTTGGAAAGTTTGAAGAAACGTTTTGCCACATTCTACAGTGACTCGTTGCCAATCGTTGAAAGCTTTGAGGCCAAAGATATGGTACGGAAAATCGATGGTAATCAAGATCCAGACAAGGTGTTCGAAGCGGTTCGAGCTGTTTTCACGGCAGCTTTTGATTAAGAGCAGATTGTTCAAGAACTTTATATAACTAAATAGCATATTCATTCCGTACTTTTGATGTTCTACTCTCAACGCAATAAAACAAATTTTTAATTTAAAAAAAAAAAACATTTAATTTTTCGGGCCCAGGGCAGTTTGCACAGTTGTGGCTTTTTATTTTATATTCTCTGTATTTAGATAAGATAATTTTTTTTTTTTTTGCTTCTAATTGACATTGAATTTGGAAAACTACTTAACGAGAAAATTAGAAAAAAATTGTCGAAATTATAATTAATAATTAAAAAACAATTTAGATGTGTTCAAACGAATTGATAAAATATTATGTAATTAATAATAATAAATTAATAATAAATATTTATGATAGATGACAAAATATAATGTGCAATTAATTTAGTTTTTTTCTTCTTTGTTCTGCGGATGTTTCCGTCTATTTTAAATAAATTTATAGATTAGTCAGCATTACAATTTATAACTAAAAAATTTAAGTCAAGTTCAAGGTAATACGCATTTTTTGACTCGTACTGGTACAATAAGTAGAAATCAAATTTTAATATTTTATTTTATTAGAGATGATGCCATAAAAGTCGTTTGTTTTAAAAAAAATATTCGTTTTTCGCTTATGATGATTGCAAACAGATGCTCAAGTAAAACATTTTTGAAAGTAGCATAGTGAAAAGCAGCATTCCAGTTGATTCCTTTAGGGGATCTTATTGGTCATCTGCGAAGGACTAACGCCAAATTTAGAATTATATGTCGTGTATATTCTTTAATTAATGTTACATTTTCTAGACAATGTTAAAGTTCATCTTTTTCATATACGGTTCTCTTAAGAGTGCCCACTAGGGTGGGCCGAAGTATGCAAAAATTCGAAATTTCAAACAAAATAGAGCGGAAAATATTTGTAATAACAAAATAAAAAATTTCTCATATTTTTTAAATTTAAGTCTAGATGTCGCGCCTGTGAGTTGAAATCCTGAGATCTCTATGGGAGGATCAAAAATAAAATTTCGAATTTTTAGTCGCTTGATAGCTTAAAAGTTGTAATCCCCAACATTGCACTACGCCGCACTCTAATCTTTTCTATAGCAGTGACCGTATGAGAGAATGAGCTCCTAACAATAGCCGTGCATATCATCTTTGGATGAAGACACTAGATTTAACTAAAGGTTTTGTTACACGCGTAGAGGGCGACGCTCCTCTACACTCATCTTATAGCTAAGTTTGGGGTTAAAAATTACACACAAATACTTTACTTTTTTTATAGTAGCCAGTATGTACATTGAGTAACGTCACGGCTCTTCAATCAATAGGTTGTGGGTTCGAGGCTCGGAAGTCAATTAAAGCCGTTGTCCACCTATATGATACCAACTGATAGGGTTCCTAATATAATGTAAAAACCCACTACTGATTACTATACAACAATATACCGGTGCGACATACTGACAATATTCCACATAAACTACGGGTTATCATTAAAGAACCTATTAATTAGATTAAACAGTGATAATAGTTTAGCCCAAGATCCTAATCGGTTTTTAGTGGCAAATTATTATTATTATTATTTTTACATAGCTTTAGAAGATATAAGGTCAGTGCCTCTCAACTTAGTAGGCTGGCACACAAGAATTTTTGTTAATACGAAATTTGTCTTTGTTGGGTTGACAGATAGTCCGCAACCGTCAGCTCATTACTAATCCATTTTAAAGCCAAACCCATTAACTACGAGATCGTACGCATGGGCAACAGCTTTAAAACCTTGGTACTCTAGCGTACGATGTGTATAATCGCGATAAAATTAAAAATAATATGACATGTATGATGTCAAACTAAAAAATCGATTAAATCGATAATAAAACGTATTTTAACGATTAATCGATGTAACGCTTTTTATTTCTTTTGTCGTAAGCCCTAGATATAACTAATTACAAAAAACTATTTTGGATCAACTATAAGTAAATAATTATTATTAATTTATATGATTGATAATAATTTAGTATCTTGTTCAAGCGAATAATAAGTGAGATGGGCAAAACTCATTAAAGAAATGTTAAGCTTTTTCTCTCGGTGCTTTTATAAAATGCACTTTACTACGCAAATATCTAAATGTGGGTTACATAAATAAATAAATATTGTAAAATTAGAAAAATACAGAAAATAAGTTTTCAATTACCGTTTGTACTGTGACCATATACAGGTAAAATGTTGTCATGTCGACATGAATTTAAATGTTTCAATTCTGCCAGACTTTCTGCTATAATCGATGAGTTTTTACCTCTATCTTCGATTCGTTTGATAGCCACCACCGTCTCTTTAAACAAACCCTTGTACACTGTGCCAAAGCCACCACTACCCAATATGTTATTTGTATTCCAATTATCGGTGGCATCACGTAACTCATAATAGTCAATGTGTAGAATCTCGTCGGTATTTTTCTACGTTTGTTTGGTTCAATTTAGTAAATAAATAAACTTGGAACATGCGAACTATAAATAATATAAATTATTTTTCTTACTTGATTGTTCTGTTGATTGTTGGGGTTCGTTAAAGTAGCCACTGCTGCAGCCGCTGGTGATTCAGACTCATTACATTCACGACTTTCTAATTTGGAAACGTTGAGAATTTTCTCCGACGTTTCCAAGAGAATGTGATATTTTGGATCAACTAGTTTTTTTAGAACATTCATTGCACGATATTGTCGAATTCTGTAAATTTTATTGACATTTTTTACTCATAAAAATTTATTAGAGCTGTTCGATATTGAAAAAGTATCGATAATTTGTCATTTTAATCGTCAATATATTATATCGAAATAAATTTAAAATAGAAAAAATAATTTGAAAAATTAAATTATTTACAAAATCACATTTGGTGAAAAACATCGATATACATAACTTGGGAACTACACCAGAGCATCACGTTTTGCTCAACTTTTTTTTCCTTTTAGCTTCCTATAGGTCCATGAAGTAAAAAAATGAAATTGAGTTTATGAATTACTTGTATGTATCCTCAAACAGTGTTACAGTGATTTTATACTTTTCAAGTTACATAGTGCCTCATATTCAAAAATTTTCAAACACCCCCAAAATTTCGTTTTACCGTTAGTAAACTGTTTTTTATGACTGCGCAGTTAAATACTTCTAACTCCGCCATTTTTAATCCGATTTCAAATTTTTAAACGGTTTTAAAAAGTAAAAAGTGCATACTTTTAAAATATGTATGTATATAGTTTAGTTATTGTGTCAAATATAAAAGACATTTTTAGGCGAAAATTTTAAATGTTTGAATATTTAAAAAAAAATCAGTTTACCGTTATTTTTTTACCACAATCAACTAATAAAGACCCATTTATGTTTTTATTTTCTTAAAAAACAATCAATTCTGAATAAAAAGAGATTTCGTTTGTAAATATCGGTTAGAAATTGTCGAAGTTACAACATTTTTTTAATTTTCCGAACGGGTAATTCTTGTTCAAGTCTATATTAAAAACGTCTGAAGTTTGAAAATTTAAACAAAAATGGGTCTTCATTTGTGGATTGTGGTAAAAAAATGGCGGCAAACTTTAAAAAGTTAGAAAAAAATCAAAAATGTTTAACTTTTGCCTAAAAATTTCTGATACCTTTGTTATCAGAACCGAACATATTTTTATTTTTAAAGTGTGAATGTTGTAGTTTCTAAAAAAAAATTAAATTTGAAATCGGGTAAAAAATGTCGGCGTTAGAAATGTTAAAGTGCGTAAAGTCATCTAAAACAGTTTTTTTTAACGGTAAATCGAAAATTTGGGGGTGTCCGAAAAATTTTAAATATGAGATCGTGTCTGATTGAGTAAGACCTACAACCTATTCTATGACACTTGAAAAGTATATTAAATTTTTCCGATTTTGTAACACAGTGTAATTAATTGTTTCAATATTACAATCAACAAGCTAAACTAAGATTTAAATGCTATATCCGAGTGATTTGAAGAAAATGGTTTTCAATTAAATATTCCAAAAACTCAAACTCAAACTTTTCTTATAAATTATAAATCAGAACAAACTCTACCTTCTATCATGCTAAACAATGAACATATTCAACTGTCGGATACAGTGAAAAATCTTGGAGTAATCTTCAATAAAACAATTTTAATTCTCGTGACAGCGTAATTTTTTCTCTATAGAAATTTCCTAAAATATCGAAAAATTTCGGAGAATTACATAGAAATTTAAAAAAAAAACGTTTGCTGATATATATTAAGCCTGACCAAATAGATTTCTCAGGTTTGGCAAAAAAAAAACTTTCTCATGAAATATATATTCATCGAAGTCTTCCTAAAACGAATTGCCATAAGCTTCCTCACTTCAAGCTTAAATAAAGCTCAGACGGCGAAGCTCCACGTAATTTTCTTTTTCGGAGAAGACATACTAATGTTTCTTATATACAAAATAATTTAAAATTGGCAAGAATTTTTAAAATCAATTAAAAAATAATTTTTTTTTTTATTTTCCAACTTGACATGACAGAGTGATCCCTGAAATTACTGTAGTTTGTTCAAAAAGGTATATTTAAGCTCAAAAAGATTTTTTGGACTATATAAGTATGTGGATATTTTAATTGCATAAAATTCGTTGTTTTACTAAATTCTTTTGAAAATAATGTTTAGTTCTGACTTTATTTCGAAGTCGTTTTTAATAATATAGTTTCAGGTGCCTGTTTTGGTGTGGAGACTGTTGAATAAAAACTTATAAAATGTTTAGTTTTAGAAACAAAAGGGTTGTGATTTGGTATACCCTTTGAATGTAAAAACAAAATATGCTTTACAATTTTGGCCAATTTTTCGATCGATTGTCCATTTTTACTGCAATTTACTGTTGAAATAATAAATAATAATTTTGTTATATATACAAATAATGTACTTATACTTTACGAATAAAATTTCCATAAATAATTTAATTTGTAGTTAAACTTATTTGGTTAACAATTTTTTATATTTTTCTTCTGTTTTTTTTTATTAAATTGTTAATCGGTGTAAATGACAGTAATATATAGGTAGCTTACGATCGATGAACCAACACAATATAAATTATAATTTATATATATATGGTAAATCGCTGTTGAAAAATAAATAAAAATGGCTTTTTTAATGACGTGCGTGATTTAATTACCAATTTATAAGAGAATGTAATACGGGTCTTGTTACCCCCTGTCATTCATATTTCTAAATAAATAAATAAATAAATATATTGAATTTTAGTTCTTTGCTAAGTCTCGGTTGTTGTAAATAGTTTTTTTAACAACTTTACATCACATAAAATGGCATATATCATCAAGCAAATATTTGATTATTATCATCACTTATTCATAGAGCATTCAGGTAAATAATTATGTTAAATTTAACTTTTTCAAATAAGGAAACAGCAGAAGTAAAACTAAAAGTATATAGAAGAAAATGAAATTTAAAATTGTGAAAAAAAATAATTTAATTTTCAAATTAATGTTAAAAGCTTTATGCTTGCGTAATACCCCAAAAAATGTGCTTTTACTATAGAGAATAAGATATTCTTCTTTGATTTTGTTTTATAAATTCGTTTACACAAAAAAATGTATTAAAGAAATAATAAGTTTATTAACGACCTAAAGATAATATCTTATGGGATATCAAAGGACCTTAAGATGCAATTTTAAATTCTTGTTTAGATTTAATATATTATGGTCATAGACACGAAACTTAATTTCCCTTAAATTATATAAAGATTAAATGTTCATATAATGTGCAATAAAATCAAAAATCTCTAAATTCGTGTAATGTTTGGTGTGCATTATATAATGCATTTCTTTAAAAACAACCAAAAGACCTTCTACTATAAATAATGAAATGCACAATTGCGCTTATTATTTTAAAAATAATTTGAAAAGTCTATATGCTTATAATTTATTTTCCAACAGCCATAACAATATTCCAATTCCAAAGTTTATATATCGAGCCTAGGGTTACCAACCATCCTCTTTGAAGAGAACATATGTTCTCTATTTAGGGTTCCAAAAGCGTGTCGTCTATCTTTTTGCATAAGCGTGAATATGTTCTCTTTTCTATAAATCTGTTGATCTCTTTTTATCTTTTGGTAATTTTTTCTATGATTATTGCACAAACGTTTTATTTACAAAACAAATTTATAAACAATTTAATAACTTTCGATAAATACAAGAGTTCCTAAAAGTCACTAACGAAGAATTTCAAGACCTTATGTCTAATTAGCAATGGGTTAAATAATTATTTCTCGGGAACGGAACTCGCAATGAACAGAATAGTGAACTTTTTTTAATTTTCTAGTTTTGCATTTGCTATATTCCAGTACTTATACAAATGTGGAACGAACTTTCTTGTTTAGGTTGTGAAAATGGACTGACGATGTAAATCGTTTTTTAAAAACATCAACGGTAGAATATTTCTATAATTTGTTTTTTTTTAATAAATTGGTTTGTTTCAATGAAAACAATGAATTATTATATTAGGGGATTATTTTTTTAATTTTTGGTATTATTAACAAAAAATTTCGCTGCACGGCAATTTTAGTTTAAAAAAATAAACCAATATAGAAATAACTATAGTATTCAATTTGTTATACAAATAAAACTAACTAATATTTCTTTTACATTGATATCTCCCACACACTGCTAAAAATTCTGCAGAAGCTCAATCATAGAAAAATTACATATGAACTGCCGTTAGGCATA
The DNA here is from genome assembly GCA_027564275.1 of Diadocidia ferruginosa. Lineage (NCBI taxonomy): Eukaryota > Metazoa > Arthropoda > Insecta > Diptera > Diadocidiidae > Diadocidia > Diadocidia ferruginosa. The sequence continues at coordinate 240 of JANSTW010039472.1, read as the reverse complement.
AAATATAGGTAAAAAGTTGTCCATCGTAAATTAATTAAGGCGGCGAAATGGGTTGAAAAAAATTACAATAACAAAATTCGCCGTCTCCCCGCGGGAGATATTTGGCGAAAAAATATATATATGTATATATGTGCGTTGTTGTTTAAACTTTTAGTTCAATGTTTGGCCATTTTTTTTTCTTCTGCGAATTTGCAAAAAGGCGGGCAAGGACAAAATTCAAAATGTTCTCGTTTCTGTTGT
>JANSTW010039461.1:0-14913 GCA_027564275.1 Diadocidia ferruginosa | reverse complement strand
CCACCAGGCATAAAATGGATCCGGGACATTTTCAAAAATTTAAATTCTTAAAATTTGAATAATTAAAATTCTGGCCGTTGAAATAAAAAGTGATACTTGAAGACTTTACATCTTTTTTGGGTATTCTAAACATATAAAATATGAAAAAGTGGAAATTTTGTTTTCTGTACAATCCTATTAATTGAAAATATATCAAAAATTAATTAATTAATTAATATTTATCAAACCTTTTAAAAGAAATAGAACTCTGCCGTATTCATAATTTATATCTGACCGAACATATATTATAAATAAATGAAAATTAAAAAAAAATCGTGTTTGCATTCTTTGCATAATTTTTCCTATATCGACGATTAAACAAGCCATTGTCCCATCATCCATTTTTGTGCATTTTTAATTGAGAACGCATTTTTGTTTTTTTTTTGTATAATTTAAAAAAGTATATTATATAATTTTTGACATTTCGTGACATGAGAACCATACAGTTCTAATTTCAATGTTATAATTCTTATGTAGTTAGAACTGTATGTTGTATGTCGCAATTTATAGGGCATGTTAATTTACATTGGTTTTTATACATTAGGCACTAGCGCGGTACACCAATAAAAATAATATAATGAATGAAAATATTTATTCCAGGAGTAACTATTGCTATATATTATATACAATTAGGAAATACCTTTGGATTATATATATACGAGTCATTGTTATTGTTTTGAATGAATTAAATAAATGTGTTTTTTTTTTACATTAGTTTTAAATCGTCAGCTTATATATATATTTACTATAACATATTTTTAAACATTGGAATATTTGTAAATCTTTACTATATAACAGGGTATCTCAATAGTAATAATTGACATTTTTAAATGCTTCTGGATTTTCTTTTAATTTTTAAGAATATAAAAAATCTCTTATAACGTCATCGAATATTAGGACAATATTAGGACAATTGTAACATATTTGACAGGAAAATTCGGAATATTTAGTCATATATTTACGTGTAATATCCGTGACAAACAATTACTTAAAATGCGACAACATAATGATATTCAAATTATTCTTGCGGCTTTAGTAAATCAGATTTATTCATTTCAATTCGATATAATAAATATAAAAGTGTCCATATTTTGTAACCGTGACAACAGCTTGTTTTTGATGGCTTAACAAAAATCAAATATTTTAGAACTATACTTATCTGAAAGAGTAATTAAAATGTCTTTCACATTTTTCGTATAGTTAACGGTCAAAAAAAAATTATGCACACGTAATATCCGTGACAAAAGAATACTCAATATCGAAATTTTGATGATACTTTTGATATCTGAAGTGCAACACCCTATATTTATAAATATTAAATTACATTGAATTAAAAGGTGTATACACAAAAGTATATGCGGTTCTATATGGTCATAATATTTTTATTATTGTTTTACTGTATAGTTATAGATTGCCTTAAATATTTATCGTAATACTAACAAACAATAATAAAAAATATTAAGTAATAAAAATATTCAAATATATATATGAGTTTGGTGTCGTACAAATAGGTATGTACACATAGGAAAAATAAAAAAACAAAATTAATTTAAATTAAAATCGTGGTGATCTTATGAAATTTGTATATTTTATAAATTCTTAAAGCTATTTGTATATATACAGGCATTAAGGCATTAGCAAAATATTAACAATCGATAATTATATGTTATTAAATATTTTAATTTATTTATATAGTTAGACATATTTTAGGTTTGGTAAAAATATAGTTGATTTATATTTAAATTTATTTATGTTTAATATTTCAATGTACATAATAAAATAGTTAAATGTTAATTTAAACGTAAATATTAAATAATTTGATATTACGACAAGAATCTAATCACATAATATATACAAAATATGCGATCATGATTTGTATAAACTATAAATATAATCTAAAATGATCATTTATATAAGTTTTATTTATACAAAAAATAAAAAAACTAATGGAAATATTATTATATTTGATTAAAATATGATGCAATTTGTGAGAATTAGATTACATATTGCGATTTAGTATATAATGTAATACATCCTTTAAACGAACTTGAAGATATCGTATTAACACATTTTTTTCTGTAACCGCAACAGAAACCAATGTACGTATTTTTTTAAACAAACAATAGAAAATGTTATCAAACTTAAAACCTCAATTAAATTGATGTAACTTATATATAAAGCAAAAAAACCATACCGCACACACATTTATTGCCACTAATTGACTTTACAAAATATATTTTTTTAAACTTTACATAAATTAATAAACAAGTTTATTTCACACCACATCCATAGTCATAAAATATTACAATATGTTAGTCAAACACAATTTTGTATATATAAATGAATATCATCACATTTATTGTGTATATACTTTAGGTTAATTTATTAACAAATCAAAATTTATTTAACATTACGAAGTAACGAAAAAAAAATTGCTTGACATTAGTTTACCAAAAAAAAAAAAATTAAGTAATTGTTATCGCGAGCAATGTGTTACAATATATTAAATAATGTTATACAGTGTCAAACTGTTTTAAAAGATTTGGGCAATTTTTGTTATGGTTATAAAAATTAGTAATTGTTGCTGCAGAGCTTCGATAATATTTCGCTTAAATTTGAATTTAGTGTAATATAGATTTTCTTGACTTGATCATGAAAATATGTACTATATTAATAAAAATGTTATGGGAGCACTCCAATTTTACTCATCCAAAATAAAATTGGTGAAAATCTGTATTGGTTTTTAAAAATTTTCTCTTGTATGAAAAATATTATATAATATATGGAATCATTAAAACCCACTTCAAATTTGGTCAAATTTGCTAATAATTTCTTAATTTCTTACTAAAGATTTTTAAATTATTGTGGGAATCGCACAATAGATTTCAAATATACAAAGAAAATTAAATTTGAAATTTTTTTTCATCAGGTTTTAATAAAAAGTTTAAATGAAGCCATATTAACATGATATTTACAAAAAAAAACAATTTTTCATACTAAATATTCTCAATTATTTTACAAAATCTAATCCATGGTCATTTTTAACGCGTGATATACATAGATTTTTTTCTCAATCCATAAGAATAACCTAAAAATAAACGTTTGAAAAAAATGTTAATTATGTGTCCATGAATATTGTGATCATGTATATAGCAGTAGATCTTTGTGTATATACTGAAAGATTTTCGTTTAAATGGTGTGACTTTTCAATTTGTATAATTTATTATAAATTGTTATTGATGTGACCTGGATCAAGGTAATTTTGTTAGTCGCAATTTAAAACGACGAAAAAACCTAAACATTTAAAAATATATAAAAAGAATTTATTTGGTTTTTGTAAAAAAAAATCAAATTTAAAAGACTATTCAATATTGTGTGTTTGAATAATGCAAAAGATCATATTAAGATTCAATATCATCGCACAGACACACGCACACACTTTAGTAAATTATAATATGTGATGTAAAATTTGATCGTGAAATTTAAAATTGGGAAATGTCTGTATACATATTTTTGGAGGTCATTAAACTATATATTAATTGTATTATATTTTTTGAAATTTATATTACGTAATGTTATGACAGAATATTTATCTTTGTTTTATTATGGATGCATCACACCATTAATATAAGCTTATAAATTTACACGATAATTTTTTTTTGAAATTGTATCTTAAATGCTTAATTAATTTAATTTTTGATTATTCAATACATTAAACAAATATATGAAAATTCAAAATTTTTGCGCACTGACCACTGAATAACCCTGTATATATGTAATTAATGAACCTATTTGCGAAAACATATGTTGATGCGTTATTACTTATTATATTACTATTTATTGCAAAAAGATATTTCCATTTCCTATATAATGAGTAATTATTATTATATATTTATATTTTGAAATATATATATATGAATTAAAGCGCCAACATATCATTCATACGAAAGAAAGATATAAATAGAATTTTCGCGCATATAATAATAACACAAAATGAGAAAATCGCATTCTTTATACGCAAAAGAAATTGCGAAAATATTTTAAAAATAGAATATTTATCATTTCATTTATTATAATGTTGTAATCATAATAATAATATGTAGTCATTATAACTATCCCCATAAACATTGACTATCAAAATGATAAATTCGCTAACAGAACATTCGTGTTCAGTCTATATTGCACACCGTAGCAAGGAAAAGTCTTGTATATGGATTATAGACACATGGAGGGTTGCTGAGAATTAACAATAAAAATGTATATTATATACATTTATTACGAGTAGAATGCGAGGTAGAATTTCCTGAAAATAGAGTATATCCTAGAATTAATCTCAAGTGCGTCAACTTATCGCAAAATAAGTTGACTTTTGAAAAGGATATGTCCTATACTCCAAAGCGAGGGAGCATAGGAGCCAATGTTATTATAATGTAACCCTCTTTTTTTTATTTGCTACCATGGTTTTCATTACCGACCATATCTTCAGGTGAAGTGTTGTCAGAAGCTCGCACTGGTCATATTTAATGGTGATCAGAGGTACGGATTTTTATACTATACGAGGAGAAAATGTTTATTGGGTATTTTTTATTTTAATAAATAAATAACATTGTGGCGTTTGGCACAGAATGAGTAAAAAAAGGAGATTTTTTTCTCGATTTTTTCCTACATATATATTACATGACGAGGGTTGAAGTTCAATACCTCGTATGTGAATTTTTTAAAATTTTAGAAGCGGACCAAAAAACTACTTTTTTAATGAACAGAAATATTTTTCTTTTACAATTTTCTTTTTGTTAAACTAAGTAAATAGGTATTTGCTAAGTTTAACAACAAAAAATTGTAAATAAAAAATATTATTGAAGAGGAGCATTCTAAAATTTTAAAAAATGCACATACAAGGTATTGAACTTCAACCCTCGATGAGTTTGTTTTTGAGTTGGTGTGCAAAAAATTTAATAATCATGTATAATTATAGGCCTCAAAAAATTGTCTTTATTGTTTTTAATTTTGTTTTGCAAAAAAGCATCATCGTATATAAGATACAAGTTTACAACAAAATTAATCATCATTATCTCAACCTTTAGTCCATAGCATAGAAGCATAGGGCATCAACAATTAATAGCGCACACTCAATTTCTTTCCAAAGCCTTTACTTTGTTGAAGTTCTTTTCTTCGGTTTCGGCTTACTACAACGTCGTATGCGACTTTATATAAAAGCGGTAGCAGTTTGTAAATATCTAGGGTATTATGTATAAGTACGTATAGAGATACCTCTATCTCTATAGGTAGCTGGCGGAAAATGTTCAATAAAAAATGATTAAAACAACAACAAAATTATATTAATTAAACCGAAAAAAAAAATTAAAAACACATTTTTACTACGTCTTGTATATATTTATTATAAAATACAAACGTATACCTACATATATACAAAAATGTTTTTATATAAAAAAAAATATTGCAAAATTATTATACGAGCAGCTTGTGCTTGTTTTTCAGTCAAGAACAAATTTAATTATCTTTTTTTTTTATTTTCCTTTAAGGTCAAAATGGTTTATTTTGCAATATGATCACTTATTTATTTATTATGTTTATAGATACTTTATATAAATTAAGTATTATATAGCTGTAGTGTATAATATATAGGTAAATTTGTGTATCAGAATTTTCGTATTTTAAGTATAATAATTGATTGTGTTACTTAAATTGTAATGTAATGACTTACAAATAATATACACGTCCTTAAGCACTACCTACCTATATATTAACAATGTGTGAGTTTATACTGGTTATTTGAAGTGCTTTAATTTAGAGTATATATAGAATACATTGTTTTAGTAAATATTAGTAGACTTTTAGAAGAACACAATTCTAATTTAGGTGAGTTATGGTCTATTATCTATACAGCTCAAATTCTAATACGTTTTTTTACATACATATATAGTATGTGAGAAAACAGTGACATGCCCCACAAATTTTTTTTTTCGATTTCGTTCTATATGGCTGTTGTTTCAATATTGATCATCAAATGTCGAAATTACGATCAAATTTAGTTGTATCATATAGACGGACCAACGACTTTAAGTGACCACAGTGATCGCTTTTTGACTGACAAAATTCACCTACTGTGGCGAGCAAAAGTCATGCAAATCTTAAAAACTGGTGAATTATTTTAGTTAACCATTTTATGACTAAATGAATTGAACATTTTGACAATTTTAAAGATTTGCATGATATTTTTTTAAATTTGTTTTATTTAATAATATCAAAAGGTTAAATTTTCTAAATATAAATTATATATAATGACAATATAATAAGCAGCTATATAAACTACTTTTTTCTCCTTCAAAATTACAACATATTTAAGTAATTGTAGGGAAAAAACTTAGAATAATTTTTATTAACAAAAAAATGAACAAATAATTAGATCTTTTAATTCAAAAATTTATATAATATAGATCAGCAATATGCTGTGGGGCATAAACTCCAGTAAATGTCTGCTACCAAATAGAGTAACATTATATACGGATTTCCTTCAATTTTCTATTTATTATATTCTTTAGTTAAACAAATTTAAACTTATAAAATAAAAATCTCAAAAGGTACTAAAAAATGTTAATATAAAGAAAAAATAATTGTTATAAATATTGAGGTCATAACACAAACTAATTGAACCATAATTTCAAGGTTTCGTTCCAGTTAGAGAGCGCATTATACTTGCTATAGATATAAAAAACCGCACAGCCATATAGCCGCACTACAGAGCTTTATAGTTTTGCATGGTATTTGACTGTGAATTTAACATTTTTTTTATTGAATCATTGACTCATTAACAATGTTGTTTTTTTTCTATAAATTAATAAAAAAGCAAATATCACCACCACTATAAATAGATATATAAATTGTAAAGTTGAGGATTTTTTTTTTAATATATTATTTCAGTGTGGTATATATGAAAATTTTTATAATTAAAAATATATTGTAAATATATGCGTGAATTAATTTCAATATTTTTTTTTTCAATTCAAAATCTATATATCAATTGTGGTAATTATTTTTGAAAAAAAAAAAAACCATTCGATTGTGTTTTATGAAATTATTTAGATTTATTTATACTTATAATGGAAATGGGGTAAGGTTAAATTTATATATTTATAGATTTGTGAATATTGGAATATTTAAAAAAAAATCGAGATTTGCGAGATGCTTTTTAGCATCTTCGCATATAGTAAGTATATAAAGATTTGTTGATAAAATACTTATAATAATAATAAATCAACGGATGTTTATGTTCGCATATTATTGCTAATGATTTGGATATTATAAATTGATATTTACAATTTAAAATATAAACATTTTTTTAAATCATTCATTATATACCTATACGTACTTATATATATTTGAAACAATAGAATTAAATTTTTTCCAATCAATTTATTTTGTTTTTAATGAGAATGCGAGGATTTAAACTTTAAAGTTAGAATATTTACACAGACCTGTAATGTATATATCAATTTCATCATAAATTTGCGTTAAATGTTAAAAGTAATAATATGCATATATATATTGTTTAAGTTACAATTATATAGGATTAACGCAACAATAACAATTTTTTTTTGTGGCATTAGAAGCTTTTGAAAATATTTTGAATATTATATCTATATAGTATATTTGCTTGAATTGAAGATCCACAAGATATAATTGTATAGGATTATATAAATATGTTTTAAAAAAAACATATTTTGTCATTGTGAATTATTGTATATGCAAATATGAATGTTAGTATAAGTTTAATAAATTTATCCTAAACCTTCTGTTTAATAATTTAAAAGATACAACTATATAAACATATAGCAAATTTAAAGTCCTAAATATATAAGTTGGTTGTAAATCCCTAACAAACATGTAAAGCGCCTTTAAAAGATAATCTCGGATAAAATATTACAAAAAAAATTGTTTTACAGAAATTGACCACATTATATCATTTCAGAAAAACTCTTATATGGGAATTTTTATTGGAAGAAACTGAGCAAGCATCGAGGCCAGTGGCGTATTTTCAATAGCAAAATACATACATGTGACGAAAAAAATTAAATAAAAATAAAAATATATGAGATATTACACATTTATACCAAATATTATCACTTTCTTAATTAAATGATCCTTCTTTTTACTAAACATTTTTTGTATGCAATATCAATCGACAACACACAATTTCGCTTGTACTTCTTTCTCCTTGCCCATTGAAATTGTAACATTTTCTGTGATGGTAATTTAAACTTCCCATCTATTAATTAATAAAGGGCCAAATAATGTAGTTAACGATTTATTAAGCTCTTTTTCCTCCTAAAATACCATAATCACGATCATAAATTTTTGTTTTTGGTAATTATAGTAAACAAAATTTCGCTGCGCGGCAATTACTTTCATAAATATCTTCCTATATAGTTTTAAAAAACACAATTAATTTGCCAGCTGCAATCTTGAAGATGAAAATTGCCTTTACAGATTCAACATTTTCTAGTATAAGATCATATATCATCATCCATCATACATATTTCATACGAAATAGTATCAATCTATGCGCTATGCGCACGTGATCAAGTAGTACCGAATATGTTTAAAAATATGCATAACTAGATGGCATCGTAAAATGAAAAAAAAACGCGTTTACCAAAAAATATGATGTTTTACTCTTTACTCATATATACCGACAAGAGTTGCACTATTTCTAGGCTCACCCTTCGTCAGTGGAGTTGGATAATACCCTCCAGATAGTACCACATAGGCATTAAAAACATTATGCTTACTGAAATGTTCTAAAAAAATCCATATTTTAAAAAAGTATCTGCCAAGGATTAGAATTTTTTTTTATTATTTAAAAACAATTAGATAACCTAAAACCGTTTTCGATTCTTTTTGACAAAAATTGTTAGTTAAAATTAAATTAAAAAGAGAAAAATTCTTATTAATTAATACATTTTAGTAATTATCATAAAATCCTATAAAAACTCGTTAACTTTAATGCAATTTCAAATATGCTTTGTTTTAGCATAACCTCAATAAATTATAGATAAGATTTTATTTTCACTATGCGACATGATGACGTAAGTTAATACGCACATGTGGAACATAACCTAATTTATATATAACATACACATTTTCTATAAGTCTGTATGTAACGGATTTCCATATTTCATATTTAAAAAATACGTGTTTTACAAAACAATGTAATTTAATATCAACATCAAGTATCAAATCTAAACTTTTAAAAAATTATGACAAATAATTGCGTATATGCATACAGACACATCCATTAACACACAAATTACCAAATATTTATAATATTTAAATCTCGTCGTCTGCATACAACAAGTATAATAAAATGTACTTTAGCCAACAAGTAATTGTAAAATTTTATATATTAATATGAAAACAATGGCAATTTATTAAAATATTAATATAACATTATGTGGATTATGTAAATTGTGTCGGTGTCGTTGTTAGGTTTTGTTTCTTTTTATATTATATTGTATGTTATATGTTGCCATTGTTGAAGGTTATGGGAGAAAATGAGAATTTATTTTTAAATGCGTCTAATTTGTATAATGGAAATAAATTTTCTTGCATTTTTTTTTAACAAGATAAACCGCAAAATCATGAAATTGAAAAAAACGTGTTTATATGTAAAGCGGTTGCTCTCATTGCTTGGTTTAGTTTTTTGCATTTGATGTACAAATTTTAAAGTAAAGTAGATTTGTATATCTTATATAGGTATAGGTATGTTGAGAATAATATTTATATTTGAAATAGATAAATTAATAAATGTAGCATTAAAAAAAAAGGTTGCGAACAACAGTTCTAAATCTAAGAAAGAAAACATAAAATGTGCACTTACCTTTCTGCATCAGCAAAAATAAATTTTCTAAGTTTGAGATCACGTAAAACAATACCCTGTTCATGGCAACATTTTACAACTTCACACATTTGACGAAATAATCGTCGACCTTCGGCCTCACGCAAACGTTTTCGTACTCGAACATACGAATGAAGATCACCCTAAGTAAATGGAAAATTAATTAATTCAATTTTAGTCATTTTTTATTTCTTCTTTATAAAATACCTGCGACGGTGTAAAAAATAAATAGGTTTGATTTAATCCTTGTATCACTTTATGCAGTGGATTCACATGATTGTGTCCGGCTAATCGAAAATGGGCTGTTAGTAGATTTACGCATGGATTGTTGGCAACCTATTGAAATAAAAACAAAAATTAAAATAATTTATTCAAGTTTAAAATTGTTTTTCTAGAGGTGACTAAATAAAGTATAAAATAAATTCTCCGGGAAAAATATCAGCCCCTCCTTATACCCTTCACATGAAATGGAACTCCTCTCAGACTCGCAAACCCACTATATAAAATAAACTGGATAAAAGGGTCAAATTTTGGTAAACATTTTAGAAAAAATCGTATGTTGCATTTATATCAGCTTCTTAATTTTTTCTCACATAATTTTTCTCACCTCTGACCTCGAGACAGAAAAAGGCGTGAGGTGAGTTAATTTGTTGTTATTTATGTAAATAAAAGCACATTAGTCTGATTTAGAAAACTTTAAAGTACTTTCTTACAGAAAATGTTCACGCTTCGTGCCTGCTGAGTGCTAGCTACACATCTTTTGAAATTAATATAAGGATTTTCCCTAATATATGTCTTAAATTTAATTCTTATCATTACAAAAAAAATTATTTTGCGTCTCAAATGTCATTGTGATATATCAAAATTTTAGCCATAATATAGAAATGCTAGTTATCATTATATATATATAGTAGACGCAGGTAGAAATAATGATAAAAATTGACATTGATAAGTTAATATTTCTAAAATTAGTTATTTTTATTCATATAATACACAGATAAGGCAATGTCAAATTTTATGTAATTATATTATAATATTAAATATTTGAATGACGCAATTTATACAATTTTTTCAAGTTTAACTTCAAAGAAGAAAAAAACAATATATATAAATTAAGAGGAAACGATTTTTTTTGTATAATACAATTTTCCATTAGTTTTGATTGAGCTTAAAAAAAAGATCATTTATTTGAAATTTCGGTCAATATTATAGACATCTTCAGAAATTCACGATAGAATATTTAAAATTTAGAAACAGGCTAAAGTAAATACTTTTGTAATATTATTGGCTCTTCGTCTGAGCCTTAAAAAATTGTGTCTTTACTCATTCCGACTTGATATCCGTCGTCAATGGACGTGTTCATTGTATTCATTTTTCGTTGACCGATTAGCTTGTTCCTAAATTTAACATTCACGGTCGAAACAAAGTAAATATTTTATTTTCAATTATTGTTTGCGATAATTTTCTTTATATAATTTACAACCTCTGGTCTGGAGAGTCTGCAAATTATGAAGAAAATCACAATTTAGATTATTTTAGAAAAAAAACCAACAGATCAACTGCGATATATAGTCTTCAATGAAAATCATAGTACCCGATAGAAAACCCTTTTCTGTTTTGAATAAAAGACAATTCTGATGATATAGATGAAGATGTTCAAAAAGTTGAACGAAACGTCCAGTAGACAATAGCAAAATGGTCCAAATTTTTAAAATTATACAAAGAGTATTAATAAACAAGAATTTGAAAAAAAAAATATTTTGGTCAGTTCGAGCCACTAAGTAAGACGCAATAATGTTCCAAAATGCAGGAACAAGCCTATAATAAACGAAAGAAAAATCTTCAAAAAATTACCTCAACTATATATAAGATTGTGTTTGTTGGCATCACTTTACCGCACAATATAATTTACAAATTGATGCCGTGCCATCGATGTGATTTTGTTCTGTTAATCTAGGTAAGAAAGTCAAAATCAATGACATTGCTGCGGCGCGTCTTTATACATGCACAACATTCGATGTCTCAATCAGCATAATTATATTTTTCTTTAACTGCATACAATATTCTTATATATTGTAGTTTATTTAATTATTTTATGCAAGAATTCGAATAAAAATAAGCTCATGTATAACGCAGACTATATTATTATTATTTATATACTCAACAATTTTATTTTTATAAACAATTTCAATTCAACGATTTAACCTACCCAATGACATTTAAACGAAATATATAAATACATAAAACTGTAATATAGCAATTTATACTAAATCGACAAATTAAATCTATTATATATAAAACATTGCAATTACAAAACATATGCGATTTCATCATTTACTTTATATATTGAAATATAAGTTACAAGTTTTAGCAATTCACAGAGTCTGCAGTCTCGAATAAATGCTTCAGTTTAAAACATGCTTAGTCGCATTACGAAAAATTCTATATATACACAATAAATTGATTACCTTCAACTCAAAAATTACGCATAAATTGTATTAATTCATAAATGAAACAAATATAATTCGGTTTTTTTCACTCACAGTCGAAAATGTCCTATCATCCATTTTTAGCATTTTGAGTTATTAAATTTTCTTCTTTTTTTTTATTTTATATGCGGTTATAGTATAAAATAAAGAAAAGTTTTGTAATTATTATCATGATTGGTTGTTCTCATTCTCTGCCTTTGGTAGTCGGAGCTTAATCATTGCATTAATATGGAAGTCGATATTCACTCACGAGGGCCTATACGCATTGGTTGACCAGCAACCCAAAGCAGTGGATAAAATAAGTTTATTTTTTTTAATAATCGCGTGTGTTAATATTTCAGAAGTGGGATCGTTCGCTAAAAATTAAGATCCACATTATTAATGATTTTTTTTACTTTTCTTTATATTTTTTTTTACATAAATAAAGACGAGTTTTGTAACCAACATAATACTTTGGAAAATTTGAAATATTTTGTTTCCTAAATTCTTTAAATTCTAAACGTACACCCGAAAATAGGGGAAAAAAGTCCGTCCGTCCGCACAATAAATTTACACAAAGATATACAAAATTTCTTATAAAGTTCTAGACGAGATGCGATTTTTCTATTTTGTTAGGATGGTTTTTTGGTGTTCCCATTTTTTGGTATATTGAATATATCAAAATTTTGCTCTATACAGTAACTCCCATACAAAAAGGCCTGATCAATGGAAATAAAGTATATACAAGAAGAAATAGAAAGTTCTAGATTTTTTTTCTGTTTTTATTCCTTGGTATTAAATTTAACGTATTCCATATACAAAACCACATATATACAATTTTATTCAAACTGAAAATGCTAAAAACTGAATGATAAGACATTTGAAAACTTCGACCGATATTATATATGCGTTGAGAAATGTCTCACACAATAAATTCTAAACAAATTTTCATAAAATTTATTCTATAATAAATTATGCGAACAAAAAACGAATTATGAATCAAATGAAAAACATATTTTGTGTTCAGTAAAGTGGGTGTGTGTACATAAAATTTAAAAAAAATTACAATTTATTTTAATTTTTGAAAAGACCATGTTGTGGACATTCTTTGCGACTCTATATATATATATATATATATATATGTGTGGAATTTCTGTAACATTTTGTAAATAATGTAATAGATATATAGAATAATTATACAATTAGTAAATTTATGCATTTTTACACAATTTTTTTTAAATATTCTAGACAAATATGTGCGCGTTTGTATAAAATGTCAATATTGTATTGGCGTTATTTATGGAATCGAAAAAGTGGCTTTTTGAACTCAAATAAGTAAAATTGTAGGTATAGGTATTGTTGCACAAATTCTTTGTAAATTATTTGAAAGAATTGACATTGATAAAAAAACGATATACAGTAAATAAAGCGAGAAATAAAGTCTGTTCTGAATACAGCTTCTTAAAAATGTATGTATGCAAAAATCAAATCGTCCAGTCAGTTCAGAGTCCCACAAAATTGATTGATTTTTTTGCAGATTCTGTGTTTTCTTACCGAAAATTATGTTCGAGTTAAAAAATGGTGGTACATTTTTTTAAACATCTATGTTTATTTATCCACTTGTTTAGCCCTAATTATAATGTATATCTAGGTGGTTTTGTAACTGCAGGCACGCGCTGTCATAGGTGAGATATATGAAGACAATATTGCAGTGTCCGCATCAAATTTATATAGCTACTTTTGTTTTGTTTGTTGTTGGTAAGTCTACTGTATAGATTAGGTAGAGTAGTGGTCCTAAAACGCTGCCTTGAGGAACACCGCAGCCATGATAGGAAATATGGTAGATTGTTTCTCAGAGTATTTAACATAAAAGTTCCTGTTCTGAATATATGACTTACGTATTGGATAGTATTTGTATGGAAGATTTAATTTTAATTTATGTATATATAGAGAAGGCCTTTATGCCAAACATTATCAAAGGCCTGCGATATGTAGAGAAACGCTGCAGAGAAATATTTTTTTCCTCAAAGTTTGTGTTTATGCTTCATAACAAGACTATGAATTTTTTCAACAGTGCCGGAACAGTGGAACCGAAAAGTCTGTTACCATTACCAATTCTTGGTTTAAATAAAAAAAAATCAAATTCTGTTGACATTATCAACTTACTTGTTGTGATTACGGACAGTCTAGTATGTCGATATCATACGCATATATGTTGATGTTGCATGATTTTCTTTTGATGAAATGAGTTTACAATTAAAAAAATTCAAATTTTCAACAACAACAAAAAATTTATTATTTTTATTGTTTTCTGTATTTTTAATGGAACACATTAAACACATTTTCATGGAGTACACGAAAATAGAATGCAAATTTAAAAAAAGTCTTCATATTATGTACATTTTGTCTGTTTTTACACTGTTTTTATTAAGACGCTTTGTTTGTTTGTCTGTTTGTCTGTTTGTCTGTATCAAATCTGGTAATCAATTT
>JANSTW010039460.1:0-25914 GCA_027564275.1 Diadocidia ferruginosa | reverse complement strand
TTAGTATATAGTCAACATACCAACGGTCCAAGTCGTCACCAATACTTAATACTCTGTTTTGTGTACGTACAAAAAGAAAATTTTTTGTTTTTTTTAAACATAAATGTTGAAGATATTTTTTCTAATTCTCAATCTCTTCAAAATATTGTTAATAGTCGTTTTTGCCGCAAAATATTCCAAAAGATTTAAAAAATTAAATTAAAAAAATGTAAAAAAAAACTATAACGGTATTGTACAAAAAAAACAAGATGGCTGTAATAAGATTTTTACTAAATCGTTGTATTAACATTTGTCAAATTCAAGGCAGTCATATTATTGTTAATGGTTGTGGGAAATGAGCCTGCAAATGAGCTTTGCATTAGAGAAGATGTCGAAATTGGCGTAGACATTGCCTCATCAATGTGTACTTGAACTTCAGCTTTTGACAAATCCTTATGCATACGCTCCAGATGTCTGCCGATGTGCATCTTTTGTTTTGCCTTATAGGAACAGAATGGACATTGGAATTGTGGCTCTTTGCCACATTCCCATTTCTGATGATTACGTAACGACGATTTTAGCTTATAATAGCGTCCACACTCGGGACACGGATAACCCAATCCGTTTGTTTGCTGCAACTTAGCATCACCGCCTGTCGGATAGTTGCTTTCACTTTTCGGACTTCTTGACGAGTCACCGGAAAACACTAGCGGTTGACCGCCCTCTTGCATATGGGCCAACAATGGCATTGACAAACGTGCATCCAACTGGGCCCAAGAGAGTCCGGCTATACGTGTTATGCCTAAATCTTCGGGCGCAGCTATATTTGCAAATTAAATTAAAAATAAACAAAAAATAAATTAAAAAATTATAAAAAATTAAAAACTAATTGTATGCAAATTAATACGTTTTAAGAAAAAAATGAAATAGTTAGTAAGTTTTTTTTTTGTCATTAAAACTTTTTAAAATCTAATAACTCTAAAAATATTTTTAAAAACTTTTATTATACACATTTTTTAAACTATTTTAAAAAATAAAATGCTTTAAATAAAAACATTTTTTTTTTAACTTTTAAATTTTTTTTTAAATAAAAATGTTTTTAAAAGACTTTTTAATAAAAATAGGTTGAATGAAAATATTTTTAAAATAATTTTAAATAAAAATATGTGTTAATAACTTTTAAAATAAAAGTATTTAAAAAAAATGTAAATTAAAAAAAAAATTATATATACATTTTTCAAAAACTTTTTAAATTAATGTTTTAAAAAAGTTTTTTTAAATAAAAACTATTTAAAAACAAATGTTTTTTAAAAACTTTTTTAATAAAAATTAATTTAATTAATTTTTATAATTAATTAATTAACTTTTTAAAATACATTTTTTTTTCAACACTTTACATAAAAATATTTTTCTTTTTAAATACAAAAAATTTAAAAACTTTTTTAAATAAAAATGTTTTTAAAACCTTTTAAAATAATTTTGTTTTTAAAAATTGTTTAAATAAAAAAATGTTTTTAAAAACTTTTTCAAAAAAATGTAAAAATATTTTTTTTCAAAAATGTTTAAATAAGTGTTTTTAAAAAAATATTTAAATAGAAACTTTTAAATAATTTTTTTTTTTACTTTTTAAATTAATAAAAAAAAAATTTAAAAACAATTGTTTAAAAAAATAAAACAATTTTTAAAAACTTTTTTAATAAAAATGTTTTTTTTCTTAATTAATTTTCATATTAAAATCTTGAAAGCATTAGGCAATATTTTTCGTATTTTTTCATGCAATGAAAATACAAAAATTTAACAATTTTTTTTAAGTTCAGGAACCCAACAATACAAGTCAACTGCGAAACTAGCGCAATTTATTGGCAAAAATTATCTGTTTAAAAAAATTCTATACATTTTTAAAATAATTTAAACTTCATTATTATTTTTATTTAAGGTTAGAAAATTTAAAAAAAAATGTTTTTTTTTTAAATCGTTTCGAATTAGTGCGTATTTTTTATGCCATGTTACAACAAAACTATATAAAACCACCCACCACATTTTTAATTAAAAAAAAACAAACCATCAAACTAGCGTTAAAAATTTTAGGAAAAAAAAGAAGAAACAACAACAACAATAAAAACATATAAAAATATTTGTTATTTATTTAAAAAAATCGAAAGAAAAACATTTATAATTCTTTTGAAAAACAAATAAACAGAAAAAAACAACGTTCAAGCCAATTTTAACTGCGCCATTTTGTTTTTTTAGCAGCATTTGTTTTATAGCATACTTCATTTCCATGTGACGGACATCTTATTTTTCAAAAATTTGTAGACGCCATTTTGTTTTATCTAAAAAAAATTAAAATATTAATATATGGGTTGAATGCATGATACTAAAAAAAACAAAAGATATGATTGACAGGTAGCTCGTTTTCGTACTTGTTTGCGCATGACGTCACATCGTTACAAAAGGTAGGTGGGACGCTGTGACGATGATGTTTCGTTACAAATCATATTTTATGTTTTTGTATCATTAATGGAAACAGAAATTTTTAAATTAAATACCTTGAGCGTCCAGTTTACTTTTTTTTATTCTAATATTTAAAAATCGCAGAGAAATAAAAAGTAGCCATTTTGAATTAATTAAAAATTTAATTAAATTAAAAAATTATCGATACAATGCTGCCTACGTAAATGTTTAGTTAAATTTCCCTTCTGTTTAAAGCTAAATGAACACATTGGACATGCAAATTGTGGTGGTACGCCGCATTCGTACTTTCTGTGTGTGTACAAAGATGACGCATGGTTATAGGTGCGTGAACATTTTGTACAATTGAATACTGTTTCCTTTTTTTGTGACTTATTGCATTCGTTTCGTTTTATCGCCCATTTATCTTTATATCCTAAATTTTCAGATAATTGTTGTTGTGCGTCTTCGATAGCATTCATTTGGGCCAAACTTGCTGCATGAATTATGGTTATGTTGTTAGTTGTTTTTAAATCTGTAACTGATTTTTAATAGAAATTAAAAAAAATATCTAAAATTTTTAATCAAAAACATAAAATGGCGGCTATAGGCGGATTTTTTTCCATTTTCCCTAGAAAATAATATCGTTTCTTTTCGATTAATGCAAGAATCGTCGAGTACGAAATTTGTCGCACCGAAATAGTTTTCGCTTGATAATTTCCAAGGGGCGAAATTTCATCTAAGGCAAAAACATTTTTTTAGCCTAAAATTGTCTATTATAATTTTTTAAAGAAAAACAATTGCTCTCTTAAAAATTGAAAAATAATTATAATTTAGCATAAACAATTATAATCTTTTTTACCCTTTAACAAGTAAGGGGCAGCCTTTGTGAAGTTACCCCTATACTAAAAAATGTTTAGGGTGACCTCTTTAGTCGATTTCCATCAGATTTTACTTTCTCTTGTGCGTTTATTTTTTTAAATTTAATTTCGCATGCGTCAAATTTTCGCAACAACGAATTGTCACATGTGGCGAATTTACCACCCGACGAATTTAATAAATAAATTAAATAATTGAGAAAAAAAAATACAAAATAATTTTTCAGATTAGATTTTTAATTGCAATAAATATTAAAATAAATATTTTAAATGAAAAAAGATCAATTCACACGTCTTTTTGTTTTTATGACAACGCGGCGAGTTCTGTATAAGCTTCCTTATGGTCTCCGTATTGGACGATTTCTTACTATAGAATTATCGCGTTGCAGTTTTTCTGATAAGAAGTCGTTAACATACGCTGAGACAATTAAATCACAGAAAAATTAGGAAAATTCATTCCGAATGACGAAATTACGAAGCATGAATTGATCTTTTGGTAGTTTTGACAGTAAAAACGCAACTACCCAACTATATGATTTTTATGTCTTCGCTTTATGTGTGCTTCTAAATTATATTTTCTATGCGTCTTATAGTATCGACAAATCGGACACAAAAATCGTGGTTCCTGTCCACATTCCCACTTCTGATGAAACAACAACGATTGATGACGATTATAGTTTCGTCCACACTTCTGACACGGAAAGTCTGAATGATCTTTCAACTTCTGTCTACCACCACCTTCAGTCGTTAATAAACCATCGTAACTCATATCTTCGGATGTATAATCTTCATAAAACTGCTCGGAACCTTGATAATAGGTGGCTGAATTTCTGTTTTCTTCCAATAATAAACTAGACACACTGGAAATGACAAAACTTGATGCCAAATCTAAAAAACAATTGAAAAAATAAATATTATTATTAAAGAATAACTTGAAGGGCCACTCTAAATTTAAACTAATCATCAATTGCAAACCTTAAAGAATCGAAATTCGAAATTTAAAGAAACTAAACTCAAGTTTTAATATAAAAATCTGTCATTAAAAAGCCAATTCTAATCTCAAACTAGAGAACAGATATCTTTCCTGGAGTCAAAATATAGTTGAAACGAAATATACAACTGAAACCGAGAAAACGATTTCAAGATATTAAAAAAAATACAAGTGATGGAAAATATTATAGCACGTTCTCGCTTAAAAAAAACTATAGGTGGCGTTGGTTCCAGTTTACGGTTTTTTTTATCATGTACTCTTCAGCGAATTCAAATAAAACTGGTTTTATTAACAAAACCTCTTAAAGTCGAGCGCAATCTACTGAAAGAATTCTTTAGAGTAAATCTAATATTTTACTGATGATAACGTTTCGTCTCCCGCATATACTCATCATCAGACTATTTTTTATAAATTAAAAAATATATTTAGAGAAATAAATTATTATTGAAAAAATTAAATGAAACTTAAATAAAACAAATTTTTGGTCTGTATTGTAGGGGTACTGAATGAAATATCAAAGATATTTCTCAAAATTGAAATTTTTTAAACACAACATTGTAGTTTCCAGAATTTTTTTAATTAATTATAATTAAGAGATAATTTTACACAGGAATTTATTTACACATTTCTTAAAAAGAAACAAATAAGGTTGTCTCCACTCTAATACCTATGATTTTTCAAATGCCTTTCAAAATTATATCGCCTTTTTGTCTTATAGTCGCAAAGTTGACACTGAAATTTTGGCTCTTTACCGCACTCCCATCGCAGATGATATTGCAACGATGTCTTAAACTTATAATTAGTTCCACATTCGTGGCATGGATGATGTTTCATGTTTCCATCATCACTATTTAATGGTCGACGATTCGGTATATGCGGATAATATTCAAAGGGACCATGATAGTTCGATTTAATTATTTGATCGCAAAGCACCAATGGCGGGGGCGAAGATTCGTAATTCAATTGTGCCAATCTTATATCTACAAATATTTGTTAAAATGTTAATTAAAAATTTATTATACTAAGATTCTAAATAATTATCGAGCAATATTACAAAATAGCTAAAAAATAGACAAAAATAACTATACTTCCCGGATATGATGATGTAATGAGAAATTTTCATAAATAAAAAAGTTTTGTGCATCGTTGCTTATACACAAACAGTTAAATTATACGTTGTATAGGGAAGTTTCCTATCCACGTAAAGTATTAGTTAAATATTTTTAAATTAAATTAAAAAAAATAAAAATTTTATTTAAAAATTCATTAGAGTGAATTGAAGGAGACAAATTTCACTTATCAAAAATATCCAATCCTGATAAAAGTTTAATTTAATTTCGAAGAAAAACATTAATTTAGTAAATTTAGATTGAATTAAAGACAATTTTTAGAATGTAATAAAAAAAATGCATAAATAAAAATGTTTTGTGCATCGTTTATACAAAATTAGTGGTAACGTAGTTTTCTATCAAGGTTACATTTGTTCAAAATTAACTAAAAAATCATAATTTCAATAAAAATAAACTAACAATGCTGAATATTGTAAATTCAATTCATTAGGATGGATCGAAAGACACGAATTTCGCTGAGAATAAATATATTATTAAGCGATATTATGGCAAATTTTTGTATAATTTTTTTATTTTAAAGGTTATGTTTTGATAAAAAAAAAATTCAATGTATTAATATATTATCCATTTTCGATATTATATTTTAATATATGACTATTTCCCCATTCGATCCATCCTAATGAATTTTTCAACCTTTAAAATTTATATTGAAAAGTTTTTTATTTAAATAGTAGATTGCATATTTGTATAAATATAGAATATTAAAAAAAAAATATTTCGATTTTAATCAATTTATTAAATTTATTTCACAATTAATATATTGAAGAGATGTACAACCTTTTTTTTAATTTTGTGGATCGGGGCTCTATGCCACATTCTCTTATTTCTGATGGTAGTACAGCAATGGCTGAAGAATTTTCGCCAATGATTAATATTCATCAGAGAAGAATTTTCACCCACGACTAATGTTCGTCAAAGACGAATTTCTTCCTAAGGCTAATGTTGGCCAGAGACGAATTTTTGTCTATGACTAATGTTCGCCTTCAAAAAATTTTTCGTCAGTGACGAATTTGCACCTACGACTAATGTTCGCCAGAGACAAATTTTCGCCGGAGATGAATTTGCGTCTGCGACTGATTTTCGTAAGTGACAAATTTTTCGCCGGAGAGGAATTTGCGCCTGCGACTAATTTTCGTTAGTGAAGAATTTTTGTCTACGACTAATGTTAGGTAAAGTTAAATTTTTGGCTACGACAAATTTTCGCCAGAGTCAAATTCGCTTTAACGACTTATATTCGCTAGTGACGAATTTTTGCCTACGACTAATGTTTAGCAGAAAAATTATAGTTAGAAACGAATTTTCGACAAATACGACTAATGTGCACCAGAGTCGAAATATCGTTAGAGACGAATGTTCGCCTATATATGCGACTTATTCTCCCTTACGACTAATTATCACCAGAGACGAATTTTTACCTACGAATAATGTTCGCCAGGTACGTTTTCGCCTATCATTAAAAATCGTCATGGTCGAATCTTCGCCTATATACAACAAATTTTCGCCAGAGACGAATTTTCGCCAGAAGCGAATTTTTTCGTGACGAGTTATCACTGGACGATAATGATGCGTAGAAATTTCAACATTTTATTTTTAAAAATTACAAGAACTTAATGAGGCAGCAAAGTACAGGGTGATAAAAAAATTAGCGGGCATAAATTTCATACGTTACTAAAGCGAATCTTTTAACATTTCAAAACCACAACGTTTCTTTGAGAAAATTTTATTTAAACAAGTTTCTTGTTTGTGAAGATAAATATATAAATATATGAATAAGATCTCTGTGCTAAAAAAAAGTTTATAATTTTTTTTTTAATCAATTAATCTAAATTGGTTAATTATTATTATTCTCAACAACAGTAATTTGCTTGTGCATAATTCGCATGTGCCTTTGCAGGCAATAATTTCGATATCCCCGATAGTCACATAAGGCACAAGCAAATTGAGGCTCTTTGCCACATTCTCTTCTCTGGTGACAGTACAGCGATGTTTTTATTCGATACACACGACCACAATCCGGGCAAGCAAAGCCTTTGTTTTGTTGTGTCTTTCGATCGGTTGCCATCAGGCTAGTTCGTTTTGTTTTTGATTTCTTAAATTTTGTCTCCAATTTTATTGCTAAAAAATTCTTGACGTCACTTTTTACAAATGTTGATGTCTGCGCCGGCAGAAACAATGGCGAAGCGTATGCAATAACTTCAGGCGGCACAATTGGCACTTTTGTTATGACAAAACGGTTACCTGAATTAGAAAGAAAAAAATATTAATTTAGTGAATGAATAAGAAAAAAATATGAATGAAAACGGCAAAAAGCAGGAGACAAACAGTATTAGACACAAGCCACCCTTGCCACTCGTGTCGTACAACCTCAGTGTCGTAAAACCTCAGTTTCGTACAATATCGGTTTCGTACTACCTCAGTTTCGTAAACGTTTTATTCTTGAGAAAAACTTTGCCGTCAATTAAACACAAATTAAAATACATTTTTTTTTAATTTTAACAAAACGTTTATATAAAAATTTTAAATTTTCTAATGATGATTTCCGTTGATGGATCAGAATTTTAAAATTTGTCTTCAATTCAAGAGGGTGTTTTTTCGTAATTCCATTTTTTACCTGAAAAAAAAAGTTAAATTAATTTAAAGAAATTTATAAACGAAATTTTCTCAATTACCCTTCTTGGTCCTGAATATGTTTTTGAAATTTTGTTGGTGTCTTGTCGAGGTTCCTTATCGCAACCAATTGAGTGTAGAATGTGGATTTGCCTTTACATATACGTCAATTTTGATATTTCTATATAATTTTGTTTATTGTAGATAAATGTTTAATAAATAATAATTGTTCTCCGTGTAAAACAGCTATTAGGGTATTTTTTAAAAAATATTCAGTTTTATCTACAAATTTTAAGAAAAAAATCATTAGCCACATAATATTGCAAAAATATTCGCTTTTTGTTGACCGAATAGCCTGTTCCTAAATTTTAAATGTGTTAACACTCACGTTCGAAAAAAGGAAATATTTAATTATTTTTAAATTTGAAGTAATTTTTTGAAAAATAACCTGACAATTTTTTTACATTACAAATTATTATAACTGCGGTACGTCCCTGCTGTTCACATGGGACAATACACCACTGGCAAAACTTTGAAATAATTATTAGTACCTAAAATGTATGCTTACCTTTTTTCCTTTGTTCCTAAGGGTTTTCATTATATTGATGTATACAAAAAATTAATGCATCGATAAATCGAAATATATAGATAAATCAAAAAATACCGATACATCGATAAATACAAAATATATCGGTACTTTAATAATATCGAAAAGTATCGATACTTTTAACATATCTAAATATCGATATTTTTAGAATATAGAAATATCGATCTTTCATTAACATCGAAATATCAATATTTGTCGATATTTATATATCGATTTGCCCACCAAATGAAAATCGATATTTACATAAATTTTTTCTTGAAATTGTATTAGTTTTTTAAAGTTATTTTGTTAAATAAAATGAATTAATTAAAGTGATTTCTCGATTTTCGATGTATGGAAAAAATCGATATTTTGGAATATCGATTTATCGATTTTTTTCATAATATCGACTTTTTGGAATATCAAAAAATCAATATGGAAATATCGATATTTTTTAAAAATATCGAAATATCGATGATGTTTTTTTAATTTCGAAATATCGATGATGGTTCAATATCAAAATAGTCATATCCATTACTTTTTTTGTTTTTAAAATAAAAAAAATATAAAAGACTTAAAAAACCTTTATAAGAAAAATATGTTTTAATTAAACCAACAGATGCGTTTACAATTTTTAGCGTTTTTCTAATTATGAAATTAAATATTGTTGCTTTTAATACTCAAATCAATCCAAATCTCTTCAAAGTTCCGTACCTATATTTAGAAAGGGCGAAAAAAAAATAAAAGCAAACATTAAAATAAATTGAAAAAAATATTTCACTTTTCACACTAACAATATTGCGGATGATGCAGTTTCATGTGACTGCCCAAGTTACATTTATATTTTGCCTTATAGTCGCAGTGCAGACAGACGAACTGTGGCTCTTTGCCGCATTCCCATTTCTGATGCGTGTAAAGCGATGAATTGTTCTTGTAGACACGACCACAGTCCGAACAACAATACGCATTTAGTTTTTTTCGTTGAGCTCTTCGACCACTTTTGTTCAATGGGTTCGGGTAAGATATATCCAAAATTTCGATCTTCTTAATGTTGGTTGGAATGTTTACCTCAGCCGCTGCACCTGCCGTCGCCTCCATTTCAGGTTCTACCTCTTCAGACTTGATCGATGACGGACTCTTTGGCTTAACCAAATCTGAAATTTTTGTCGAAAGAAAAGAATTAATATTATTGATTTTTTTTAGTTAAAGGTGGCTTTGAGCATGCTTCACGCTACAAAACTACACCACTGCTACACAAACATACTGTACTTAGGCTAAACTACAAGTTTGAAATAAAAAAAAATGTTAATGGAAAGCCTTTAAGGTTAAGCGGAATTAAGTTCTCAGTAAGAAGAGAAAACGTATATTATTAGACAAAGCAGCGAGTTCACTCTTCACTAAAATAGCTTGAACGTTTACATTCTCCCCCTCCAAAAAAAAAACAAAAAAAATTAAAGCAAATTAAAATCGTTGGTGATACAAATTTTTTGTTCTAATTTGCGTTAATTTTTTAGTTTATCCTTTTTACAATATAACAAATTCGAAATCGCTTCGAAATTCGAATTCGATTATGGTTCTCCGTACCGCATCTACTCTTTCGATGTCTATGCAATGATGTTCGATAACCATATTTACGATCACACTTCGGGCAAGGATAACCCTTGGGCTTCAAAGGGTTCGAATGAGCGGCCACTGCAGCCGTCCGCTTGGAATGTCTTCGTTTGACGTTTGCTTTTTTCTTTTTTGCATTTTTCTTTTTAGCTTTTCTCGACGAAATTTCTGCTTTTAATTTTTTCAATAAATTATCCGAAATTGTTTTTATTTTCAACAGATCCGATTTTGAATCTTTACAATTATTGTCTGCATTAATCTCGGCCAATGATACACTTGACACGTGCGTCATTACCAAAGGTTTAATATCTAAAAAAATGGTAAAAAAGAACAAAAAATAAATAAAAATATAAAAGAAAAGGGTTAAGTTTGTTGATTGTTAAATAATGAAGTGCGATGTGAATGTGTGTGTGTATGTTTAGTGCGCATAGAATATGTACAAAGCAATATAAACAAAAACGAATTTGTGTCTGAAAAATTAAAAAAAAAATGTTTTTAAAATTTAATTTTTTTAATTAATTTTAATAAAAATTCCAAAAATTGTACAGAAAATATATTTTTATTTAAATTAAATTATGTCCTAATTTTTTTTTTTTTATCTATACTTTTTTTCTTTCTTTTTTATTATATTACTTTTTTTTATTTAATATACATTTTGTTTAAAAAGCAATGTTGGGAAAACGTTATTGTAACGAAATTAAAAAAAAATTGAAGAAAGAAGTTATACGTATAGAGTGTTACGTAACATTCAATTAGAATAATTTTGTTATAGAACAGTTTCAGCGCAGCAACGACATTATAATTGTTGGGAAACACGTCCGCATGTTAATATACAAATTATAGAATAGACATTAAACATAAGAAACACATTTATAAATTTTTCCCAAAAATAATCCTATTCCTTTTTCACAATGTCCAGATTGTCCTGCGATTCCTAAAAAAAATGAAAATTATTAAAAAATCATTTCAAGTAATTTGTTTGATTTACAACTGTCTCTGTTTGATGCTGGGTTTGCAAGTGTTTGCACAAACAGAATTTGAATTTTGTTGTGTATTCACAAAATGAGCATTGAAATTGTGGATCTTTGCCACATTCCCATTTTAGGTGGCGACGCAACGATATAATATGATCATATGTTCGATCACAATGGGGGCAAGGAAAACCATTTGGTATTTTACCAGCTAAATATCTAGCCGAAGCTGATGCACTAGAGTTTCGTCGCTTGCTCGATTCGGTACTCGATACTTCTAATACTTTTAGGAGAAAATTTTCAGAATCAGAATTGTTCTCTTGTTTTACAACATATTCTGGATTTTCTAAAATATCGCCAGTAATTGTTATTGATGGTTCTTCGAATTGTTCAAACGGATTTGAATCTACAAATTGTTGAGAAAAGAAAAACGAGTTAGTATAGATTTTTTTTTTTAATTTTTGACACCAGAAAAGCAACCAAATTTTCGTGCAAGTATACGAGAGCAACTTTTAGCGACAAAAAATTGCTTCTTAACATTTTCTCTTTTTTTGCTTCTGCAAGTACACTGCATGCTACAGTCTTAAAAAGGCTTTAATATGGCTAGATTTAAAGGTCAGATCATCATCTTAATTTGTATATATTTTTTTTAGCAAAAATATGATTAAAATGGTCATATAATTTTTCAAAATTTGGTCACAAATTTGTTATAGGAACATGACTGCCTATAGTAATTCGGTCATATTTTTCCGAATTTCTAGGCATCAATTCCTCTGGCAGATACGACTCATATAACATATTTTATTTGGTCACAAAACAAAATATGGTAACAAAACCGGATTTCACAGTCAAATCTGCCTAGAAATTTCGTTATATCTCTTATACCACGGTCATATATATAAAAATATATGACCGAATTTGAAGGCATATTTGATATCTTATATGTGACCTTTCAATCTAGTCTAGAAATTCGGAAAAATATGACCGAATTACTAGGCAGTCATGTCCCTATAACCAATTTTTGACCAAATTTTAATTTTAAAAATAAGTAATTCAGACATACCTTTCTCATGAAAATATGACTAGATTTGAAGGTCATATCGTTTACACCAACTGCAAGATATAAATTTAGTCATAGATTTCCAAATTTCTGACATAATTTATATCTGATGTAAAAGATATGACCTTTCAATCTAGTCATATATTTCAAGGCATTTATGTCCTTTGTCCATGTTCAAAAAGATACGAGATTCAGTCTGGTAAATATTTCAGAGCTGCCAGCAGTAAAATATTTTAGAATAGCCAGCACATTTTATGACATCACATCTTTAAGAATTGCCAGCGGTGACCGGACATAACACCCAAAGACATAATGCCCAAATGCTTAACCAAGCTTAAACCGCTAAAAAATATAAAATGTCCCTTTTAAAAATGTTAAAAGCGATGGTTTTATATCTTGTCTGCTATGATTTTTTTAGAATTAGAAATAAAAGCTTGTTATAGCGGTTGGGCGTTATGTCTTTGGGTGTTATGTCATGTCACCTAGCCAGCAGCAAAATAGTTTAGAGCTGCCAGCAGCAGATATTTAGAGCTGCCAGCAGCAAAATATTTTAAAGCATCATCAGTCTGTAAAAAATTATGACCGAATTAGAGAAAACAAAATGACCAAATTGTAGGAAAAAGATAGTCATATAATTATGCCATATCCTCATCTTGATTGAAAGATAGTCAGATAATTAGGTCATATCTTTGATGAAAGGTCATATCCTCACCTTGATTCGGTCATATTCTCACCTTGATTGAAAGATAGTCATATAATTAGGTCATATCTTTGATGAAAGGTCATATTCTTACCTTGATTCGAAAGATGTGAATAGTTTCGAAGAATAGAATAATTTCGGAAAGATATAACCGTATTGCAGAGAAGATTTTGTCGAGTGTGCAAGGAAGTTATCACAATTCAATGATATGACCGAATTTATGTATTACGAATGGTGGAATATGACTACATCGAAACTCATTCAAAAGAAATAAATTTCGGCAAATTTCGATTCGGACATTAATTCCTGAGAAGATGAAAAATATCATGTAAGATATTTTATTTAGTCATAAATTTGTAGGGACATATAACCAGATTGAATTGTTATTTTGCAGTAATTCGAACATAATTTACCGGATAGATATGACTAGATTTAAAGGTCATATTTACACCTCAATTTGGTCATATCTTTTACGCCATTCGAAACAAATGAATTCGACCACAAATTTGCGGGTGGAGGGGAGGATATCACCATATTTTTCAAAATTTATAATCAATTTCATATATTTCTGTGCATGACCGAATCGAGGTGAAGATCTATAACCTATTATTTGGTAATATCGTTTTTTCCCAAAAATTAGTCATAAATTTGTAAGTAATTGACCGAATTAATTCGGTCATATCTCTTCCATAATTCCTAAATTTTTTGGAACGATATGACCAGTTTAAAAGGTTCATGTCGATTTGGTCATATTTTAATATAAATAATTTATTTGACAAGCTATGACCTATATGACCGTATAGGGTCATAATATAAAATTATTAATAATTAATTTTAATATTTCCGGGAAACTCAATTATAAGATACTAATTTTCTTAAAAAAAAATACATGACCCAATAGTTGCATTCTATCAGAAGGTGCACAGAGTAAAAAAATACATAACTAATAAAACTTTTTTTTTTAATAAATTGTTTTAATAATTTCCTTTTAAAATTTTTTACGGATATTTCATTTTTTTCTGCCTAAAAAAAAGAGAAAATTTATTTTAATTAATTGAATCTTTAAAAAAATATTTATTTACAATTTTCCAACAGATGAGTTCGCAAGTGTTTGACCAAATTAAATTTAAAAATTGCCGTATATTCACATTTTGGACAGCTAAATTGTGGATCTTTGCCGCATTCCCATTTCAGATGTCGTCGCAATGTTGCAGCATACACATATTTTCGCCCGCAATCGGGACAAGGAAAGGCGCTCTTTGGTGGACACACGTATCGAGTAGTTCGTTTGGCTTTTCTTTTTTTTCGTAAATTTTCCGATTTGTTCGATAAACTAGGCACATAGGTTATGTCAAAATGTTTGAAATGTTCAAAATCTAAAAATTGTATGGAAAAAAATTATTATTAATTTAGGAGAAAATTGAACATAAAATTAAAAGCATTGGCGCTCGTTTTGGCGGGCGCCAATCGGTCAGCACAGTGCTGCGACATAAACGATTTAACAAAACACATTATTTTGGCTCACATAAATTAAAATAAATTGTTAGTGAATTTGTATGGTTATTTTTATTCCTTTTTTTCCATTTCAAAGAAATATAAAACTTGAATACTACAGGATTAGTGGTATAATAAGTATAAGATCAATTAAATTTCTATAAGCGCTTTATTTCAATAATTTGTGTCAAATTTTTATGAGTATTTTCTGTCCTGGTGTTTGCTAGAAAAAATAGAAGACAAATTAATTTCTTAAATAAATTTCAAAAATTCTAAATTATACCTATTGAGAGTGTGTCGTAGTTTAAGGTGTATGTCAAGACGTTGTTTGTGCTTTGCCTTATAATCACAGAACGGACACGGAAATTGAGGCTCTTTGCCGCATTCATATCGATGATGATTGTTGAGGGACGAACGCAAACTGTACTTACGTCCACAAAGATGGCAAGCGTATCCTTTTGAACTGCTTTTCGACATGCGTACGTTATACGCATCATTGGCATTAGAAAACATTTTGGAATATTCAAATTGCTGCGAAAATTCTGGTTGTTGCAGCAGTGTTGGTAAGCTAGACACATGTGATATGACAAAATTTCGAACTAAAAAATAAAAGTAAAAAGACAAATCTATTGAGTCAAGCCAAAAATTATTCTTTATTTAAAAATAATTTTAACTACTTTATCCAAAAAAACAAGCAAATTTGAAAAAAAAACTATTTATTAAAAAAAAAAATTACAAACATGTGAAAATATTTATTTGGTGCAAGTTCAATCCCATATAGTTTCATTTGTGGTTTGTTACTGTACCGAACAAATCTGTTAAACTTTGCCTTTAACTGTACATAACATTTGGATCGATCTTGTAGAATTTTCTTCCTAAAACATAAAATTTAAAATGTTAATAAAAATAATTATGAAATTTTAATTTAAAATTACCTGTTTTTAATAAATTTCCATAATTGTTAAAAAAAATTTTAAAGATCACGCATATAGAGAAATTCAGCATTAAAATAAAAACTATACTGGGCACCTACAATACTCCCCCGCTTGAAAAAAAATTATCTCATTTCTTTTTGAATTGATCCAGATAGGAGTTGATTATTTTTTTATTATTCTAAAAACCATGTAAAGTGGTTTTAATTTGTTTGTTTTTTTTTACAATTAATTCACCTAAAATAAATTGATATTAGTAATCGTTTTCAAAAATAGGCTAATAAATCAAATTTTCTTACGCTTTTCGATTTTTTTTACTGAAAAATGAAAACTTCAAATATTTTTTTTCTCGTAAAAATAATTAAATAAAAAAAAACTTTTTTTTTTAAATATTTTTATTTTATATTTACAATGTTTCATCTATATAATATATAAATACACAATTAAGTCTTTTATTTTTCTAAAATAAACAAAAAAAAAGTCAAATAAATTTGACAACAAAATAAAAAATTTAAATTAATAAAAATCAGTCCATATTGCAAAATTTAAAAATATTATATAAAACAATATTGCAACTTTACAAAAAAAATTAAAACAATTTGTTTAAATTGTTTTAAAAAAAAATTGTAAAACAATTTTGTTTTCAAAAATTTAAAAACATTATTTTAAATAATTTTAAAATATTTTTGTTTAACAAATTTTTTAAAACTTTTTTTTTTATAAATATTTGTAAATTATAATTTTGTTAAAAACTTTTTTTTTAAATTTTCTTTAAAAAAATGTGTTAAAAATTCAAAAAAATTTTGGCCTATAAGATTCTTAATTGTTGAGAGAATTTTTTAAACTCAACAACACTGGCCTTAAAATCGAAAAAAACAAAATGTTAACAGAAAAATGAGTATTTTTTGTAAATTTAAGAAATAAAATGTATAAAGTTGTTCGAAATCAATAAAACAATGTACCACCATATGAGGATGATGAGGACGTGGTGGCCGATTCGATGGCGGTTGGTTCAGGAGCAGTATACTTTAAATGTTTAAAAATGTGTTGCCTTAAATTATCTTTTCGTTTACTTTCGTGCGAACAATAGGGACATTTAAATTTCGCCTTTGCCGGTAAGTATTGACACTCGAAATTCCGATGTCGATCCAGACCCTTTTTCGATGCATACGATTTAAAACAATGATCACATGTATGACGGGCCAGGCTATACCAACCTGGAAATGTTGCAAGAGATATGGATTGTTTAGGGTTAATTATTATTGATTTTTCTACTGGCTGAGAAGCTAAATTGCAAATAAAACGAAATTAAAACCAACACAAAAATGCATTCACTAAAAAAAACTATGTATGTATACTTGGTTTTAGTTCTTGTACTAAGGGGTTAAAAAGAGGCTCAATATTTTTGTAAATGTTAAATAAATTTAAATTGATTAAAAAAATCGGAGCATGTCCTAGCACCGAAAGTGCCTAGCACCAAAAGCACCGAATTGCCTAGCATCGAAAGTGCCTAGCATCGAATTTCCTTGCACCAAAAGTGCGTAGCACCGAAAGTGCCTAGCACCGAAAGTGCCTAGCACTGATTACCTAGCACTGAAAGTGCCTATCATCGAACTGCCTAGCACCGAAAGTGCTTAGCACCGAAATTGCCTAGCGTCGAAAATAACAGTCTTTTTCATGTATTTTTTATAACTATAAATTTTATACCGTATAACTTTAATTTACCATTCTAAAAAATACATGAAAAAGACTATGTCATTTTCGGTGCTAGGCAATTCGATGATAGGCTCTTTCGGTGCTAGGCACTTTCGGTGCAAGCCAATTCATTGCAAAGAAATTTGGTGCTAGGCAATTCGATGCTAGGCAATTTCGGTACCAGGCACTTTCGGTACCAGACACTCTCGGTGCTAGGCACTTTCGTTGCTAGGCACTTTCGTTGCTAGGCGCTTTCGGTACTAGGCACTTTCGGTGCAAGCCAATTCATTGCAAAAAAATTCGGTGCTAGGCAATTCGATGCTAGGCAATTTCGGTGCTAGACTATTCGGTGCTAGGCACTTTCGGTGCTAGGAACTTTCGTTGCTAGGCACTTTCGGTACCAGGCACTTTCGGTACCAGACACTTTCGGTGCTAGGCACTTTCGTTGCTAGTCACTTTCGTTGCTAGGCACTTTCGGTGCTAGGCTCTTTCGGTACTAGGCACTTTCGGTGCAAGGCAATTCGGTGCTAGGAACTTTCGGTGCTAATACATGCACCCAAAAAAATACGAACGTAAAGTAAACAAAAAAACACGAGTTCATGTGTATAAAAACTTCGTCAAACCTGAAATTAAAAATTATCTGAATGTAATTGAATGGACAAATTTTCGATAACTTACAGTTATGTAAACCGATTCGCCTTCGATTATATTTTTCAAAAACATTAAAACTTGGTAGCCGGGTTGGTAGCACGTCAAACTTTTAATAGTATTAATAATAATAGTTTCAATTATTGAGTTTTTTCGTAGATTGGTTTATTAGTTTTAGTAATAGAAATTTAGCTGTTGGGTTAGTTTGACGTATTTGACAACTCGGCTACCTAGTTGTTTACTACGAAATAATCGATTTTTTTTTTAAATTTTCTGTAATAAAATTATTTAGATCTAGTAAATTTTACTAACACAAATTTAGTTTTCAAATTAAATTAGTAAAGAAACCCATTAAATTTCAAGTTAACTTAAATATCTTCTACATAGTAAATAGTAGTATTAAGTATACTATAAGCATTACTATATAGAAATAAGTAAACTAATCAATTTTTAACACTAATTGAAATCCTATAAGTAAATTACAAACAAAAATTACTATTTTTTTCTTATAATTATATATACATTTATTTATTTAGTAAATAATACTAAAAGTTTTGTAAACAATACTAAAAAAATTGTAAATTTTGAACATTATTTGTTTAGACACTCAACAGTATAGAGAGTTTGAACAGGTAACATTAAGTAATTTTTTTTGTAAATTCGGTTTTAAAATCTGTTTTTTTTTTCACTTAGACATAAAACAGCAATGGCTTCGATATTATTAATTAATATTAATTAATTTATTTTAATTATATTCGTGATTTAGTCGAGCGACTCAGTCGCTATATAGTACGATTTCTATTATTGATAGTGACACGATCCACGATCCCTTTCCATATCATAATTTGAGATAAAATCTGTGCTTGGTCTTAAAAATTTCGTTAAATGTAAATTTTTAAAGCGTTTTTTTAAAACCAAAATGGCCGACTCAATATGGCGTTTAGATGAAGATGATGATTTTTTGTTTTTTTCATCATGAAAACAGGTTACACATACAAAAAAGAATTTTTTTTGCGTATCTCTTAAATACGTGTAAAATATTTTTAAGAATACAAAATGACGGATCTAAAATGGTGGATAACTAAATATAAATGAAGGTAAAGCGTTTCAAGGTCGCTGCGATTACGAATCTGAGGTAAAAAAATAAAAATGGCTGATCAAATATGGAGGAAAGTGCAAATAACGAATTGATTAAAATGAAAATTGAAAATGACAAAATCAATATGGCGGACGAAAATGCAAATATTGACTTGACTTTGATGAAAACTTATCGAGATCGTTTACCGCCGAGAAGAAATAAGTTTCCAAATAAAGTCAATATTGGCAAATTTTGAGTTTTAAAATTTTTAACATTTCGTAATCAGCGAACTCGAAAACCTTCAGTTTCACTTAAATTAGTACGAATTTCTTTTGTCATTTTGTGTTCTAAAAAAAATATTAAAACGTAATTTAAATTTAAATATATTTGCATACTCTCTTTAGTTTTAAAGAGTGAAAAATATCGATAATATTTTTAAATATCAAAAATATCGACAGTTTTTAATAATGAACAGGCCTAATCAGCATTCATTTAAAAGCACACGGCTAAGACGCTGTAAACGAATTGTATATATCTTTAAATCCGTTGATTTAAAATGGATGGATGGAATTAACCAGTTTTCTGGCCATTTTTGTAACCACATCTTTTTCTACGAGGCATTGCACTAGCAACAAAATGGGCTTCATTATATCGTAGCGGGTGTCTACGCTGCATGTGTTGTTTAAAGCAGTACAAACGTTGTCCTTTGTAGTCACAGTAAAGACATTGGAAGTTTAACTCAGTCTTACAAATCCATTTTTGATGATAATTTAAACCACCAACTGTTTTGTATATTTGGCCACATCTTACACAACTATATGGTTTGGATGGATCGCCTGGCATTATTTTTCGATAGTTTGCTTGATAACTTAAATCCTCTGTAAGCAGTGAACTTTGGTCTGAATTTTCTTCTTCATAATTATAATATTGATTCGGTTGTTGAACTGCATCCTGATATTGATTTGGATCTTGATCTGTAACTTGATTTTGATCTAGATCTGGATCTTGATATCAAGGACCAGATTCTTGATACTGATTTTGATCTTGATCTTGATACTGATTTGTGTCTTGAAATTGATCTGTTTCTTGATTTTGTTCTTGATATTGATCTGTATCTTGACCTTGTTCTTGATATTTTTCTTGATCTTGTTCTTGATCTTGTTCTTGATCTTGTTCTTGATCTCGTTCTTGATATTGATATTGATCTTGTTCTTGATTTAGATCTTGATTTAGCTCTATTTTTTGATCTTGATATTGATCCTGTTCCTGATCTTGTCCTTGATCTGGAACTTGCACTTGTTTTTCATTTTGATTTATATCAATCCCTTCGTTTTGTTCTTCTGTTTGGTATTCTAGCTTTTGAGACTGATCTTCTTGCTGCTGAGTTGGCTCAAATTGTGACTCTTGCTTTAGTTGTGGTTGTACATGTATTATTATCGATTGATTCTGTGGTAAAAGTTGTTGGGTTAAAAAGTTGGTTGGTATCACTTCTTGAGAGATTATATCTATATGTGGTCGTACATGTTGTCGTTCTGGTAGTTGTTGTGGTAGTGGCTGGGGTATTTGTTGTGATAATTGTGGTAGTAGCAGTCGTCGTAGTATCCCTGGTTTTGGTGGATTTATTTGTTGCTGTAATTGTTGCGGTATTTGAGGTTGTGACAATTGTATTGTAATTTGTTGTTGTTGGGGTATTTGTTCTTGTTGTGATAGTTGTTGGGATATTTGCGGTGACATTTTTGGTTGAAGAAGTTGTGGTATTTCTTGTTGTTGTTGAGATAGTTGTTGCTGTAATTGTTCTTTTATTTGAGGTTGTTGCAGAAGTTGTTGATTTATTTGCTGTGAAAGTTGTTGCGGTATTTGTTGTGGTGATTGCTGTTGTAGAAGTGGTTGTGATAGTTGTGGAAATTGTTGTTGTTGTTGTTGTTGTTGTTGTTGTGATAATTGTGGCTGCAAAAGTTGTTGTTGATTCATTTGGTGAGATATTTGTTCTTGTTGCGGTATTTGAGGTTGTGACAAATGTATTGTAATTTGTTGTTGTTGGGGTATTTGTTCTTGTTGTGGTAGTTGTTGGGATATTTGTGGTGACATTTTTGGTTGAAGAAGTTGTGGTATTTTTTGTTGTTGTTGATTTAATTGTTGTGATAGTTGTTGCTGTAATTGTTCTTGTACTTGAGGTTGTTGCAGAAGTTGTTGATTTATTTGCTGTGAAATTTGTTGTTGCGGTATTTGCTGTGGCGATTGCTGTTGTAGTACTTGTTGTGAAAGTTGTGGAAATTGTTGTTGTGATAGCTGTTGTTGTGATATTTGTAATTGGTGTGATAATTGTAATTGTTGTTGTTCTGGTAGTTGTTGCGTAAGTTGATGTTGTGATAGTTGTTGTAACTGTTGTGGTATTTGTTGTTGTGTTAGCTGCTGTTGTGTTAGTTGTGGTTGTGTTAGCTGCTGTTGTGTTAGCTGCTGTTGTGTTAGCTGCTGTGGTGAAACATGTTGCGAAATTGCAATAAGTTGTACTCCTTGCGGTAGTAATTGTTGTGCCAAGTGCTGTGGTAATGGTCGTAGTTCTTGTGTCATTTGATTAGGTAGTTCTTGATGCAATGGCCACATTATATTGTCCACATTATTTGCAGTCCAAAAATATACACCTACAAAGAAATTTTATTCAAAATGTTAGAATGATTTATAAGAATGGTTTTTGTTTCTCTGAAAATACATCAATTGGTTAGATTCACTCTTTCACTCTCTCAAACATTTTAATTGATTTTTTTGTTTTCAAAATGAACGAAATTTTAAGTAGCTCAAAGTTTGAACTGAGAGCTCAAAGATGGAGCTACTAAAAATTTTGTTCATTGCATATAATTTGTCTTTACTAAAAGTCAAACAATCGATCAATGCTCAAATCAAACCGAATCAAAATTTAATCGAATCAAAATCTGATCGAACCAAAATCTGATCGAATTAAAATCTGATCGAATAAAAAAAATATGTTGATCGAATCAAAATTTTATTAAATCATTGTTTTTATTCAGATTTGCTTCTATGAAATTTTGATTCGATCAAATTTTGATTCTATCAAATTTTGCTTCGATCAGAATTTGATTCCATCAGATTTTGATTTTATCAATTTTAGAATCGATCACAATTTGAGTCGATCAGATTTTGATTTCATCAAATTTTGATTCGATCAGATTTTGATTTTATCAAATTTTGATTCTATCACAATTTACTTCGATTAGATTTTGACTTTATCAAATTTTGATTTGATCAGAACTTGATTCGATCAAATTTTGATTTTATCACATTTTGATTCAATCAAAAAAATATTTCTGGATCGAATCAATTTTAGATTTTATTTCTTATATTTCACGCAAGCCTGCAATTAACACAATATCTTTTTCGTTTGCCCACATATCAATATTATGATTTGAAATAAAATAATTTTTGTTTTGAAAAATTACCTCTAAAAATGAAACACATTTTGTGGACAAAATACAAACCGAGATAACTTTCTGTTAAAAAATAAAAATTGTTAAATATTTTTGTTTTTTTATTCAATTTTGTAATTTTTCTATATGGTTTTTTTTAATTAAAATATCATTTTTTTAACGACTGATAACATACGTTTTTTTAATACAACATTGGTTCGTTAAAAATAAATTAAAAAATATATTATTTTTAATGAAAAATTAAAATAATTGGAATGCATGGTTTTTCCAACAAAACTATAGTGTAATTTGGAATTTTTTGTTTTTATCTAAAGCGTATATAAGTATTTATTTGAAATAATTTTTAAAAATAAATAAAAAATAAATTTAAAAACAAATAAAAATATTTTATCCAAAAAAAATTTTTTAAATAAAATTTTAAATTTTAAAACTTATAAAAATTTTAAATATTTAATACAATAATAATAATAGTCAGATTCTTGTAAAAAAAATTTTTTAAATTAGTTTTTTTAAAAAATTATAAATTTTTTATATTATTTTTTTTAACACATAAATTTTTTTCAATAATAAAATTGTATAAAAAAATATTTAACAAAATAGAAAAAAGTAAATCTTTTAAATAAATTGTTTAATTTCATACAAATTTAAATGAAAATTTTACCAAAAATATATTTAAATCTGAACAAAAAATAGAAACTTTTGATCAAACATAAGCGAAAAGAAGAAAATAAGAGTTTTAATATTTTAATGACTTTTTTTCAATATGTGTGGATTGATAAGATTAAAAGAAGTTTTTAGTAGCGACATCTTTGTAAAAAAAATTGCACCTTTTTAGATTTTGGTTTAAGTAGATGGCGCTACCCGAAAATTGTTTTAATTAAAACTAAATCTGAGAGCGTCTAGTTTAAACATTGGATTTTCTTTAAAAAATGTTAAAGCTCATAGTTCAAGCTTTTTCTATAAAAAAAAATCAAGTTCAAGAGCTCTTAGATGTCGCCACTGAATATTTCTTTTATTATTTATATACCTAAATTTTTTTTGAGAAATTTAAATTTTCACTTAGAAAATCTATTTTAATTTGGTTATCCTTTATTACAAAAAAAAAATGACTTAAAACTAAATGGAATCATAATCATTATGACGTCTTTGTAGATGACTTTTAAGGCTATTTTTACGGTGTGCTTTATATTTACAATATGGACACTGAAATGACGGTAATTTTCCACATTCCCATCGTTGATGGTGACGCATATAACGTTCCTCTTTGTAAGTTTTTCCACAATCACAAATATACCGTCCATTCTCCATGACTGCCGGTCTTTGATTTCGCAAATCCGTCATCTTTACGTCATACTGTTCATCGTCTTCGTCTTCGTCTTCATATGCATAATAGTTTAACAAGTCTTCGGTAAAATTCGCTTTAAATGGTGGTGGTACAAAGCCTATATTTGAATTTAAAATAAAAAAATAATTACAAAAAATATTTCGCTAACGTCGGTTTAAGTTTTTCGGAATAAAATATCTAGGTTAGACTATCTATAAAAACAAATGTTGTTAGTGTGTATTTTAGATTTTTTTAAAGGGAACATATTTAAAAAAAAACAAATATTTTAATTTTTGTCTAATTCAATAAATAAAAATAGTAAAAACCTACATGACGGTTCGCTCTCATTGTTTAGCCGAAACAAGAACCATTGAATTATTTAAAAAAATAATATTTTATCGACTATTTTCTATAAGAATTTTTCGAATATTTATTGTTAAATATTTTCCTGGCAACGCAAAAAAACATTGATAATAAAATTTCCCTTCTCTTTAAGGCCCATTTTTGTAATAGGCTCCTGACCTAATTGCCTGAGAGCCTGTTTCTAAAATTTACTACATACATCGTAAATTAAAAAAAAAAAATTTTTTAATATAATAATAAATTTTCAATTAAAAAAGGTTGATCTTGGTCCTTGATAGAGTTAATATAATCATAATAGGCTCTCGATCGAATAGTCTGAGAGGCTGTTACAAAAAAATAGCCTAATATCGCTTAAATGTGTATCATTTAAGAAGCTCTCGATTAAATTGCTCAAGAGCATTTTACAAAAAAATAGAAATTAGGAGAAGTAATTTTTGTAATAGGCTCAACCTAATATTGTTTGGGAGCCTGTTGCAATAAATAGAAAATTTACTATTCACATGGATTTAAACAAATTTTTAAACCATTACTTTTCGTAATTTAAAGAAAATGTTATGATAAATGTATAATTAAAAGAGGGTTGGCTTTGGTAGAGTTCATTATAATAACATAGGCTCTCGATCAAATAGTGAGACAGCCTGTTACAAAAAAGCATAATCTCGTTAAAATGTGTTTTTTTTTGTAGCAGGCTCTTGATTAAATTGGAGAGACTGGTACAAAAATAAATTGAAATTGAAAATGTTAAACTCGTTAGAATTAATTTTAGTAATAGGCTTTCCTAATATTATATGAGAGCCTGTTAAAAAAATCGAAAATGTACTATACCAATAGATTTAACGAAATTTGTAAACCAATACCAATAGCATTAGTTATAATAAAATTGAAATTAAAAAAGCTTAATCTCGCTATATTCGATTTTTGTTATAGGCTCT
Organism: Diadocidia ferruginosa; assembly: GCA_027564275.1. Lineage (NCBI taxonomy): Eukaryota > Metazoa > Arthropoda > Insecta > Diptera > Diadocidiidae > Diadocidia > Diadocidia ferruginosa. The sequence continues at coordinate 1,041 of JANSTW010039460.1, read as the reverse complement.
CGATCGAATAGTCAGAAAGCCTGTTACAAAAATTAGCATAATCCTGCTAAAGTGTGTGTCATTTTTGTAACAGGCTCTTGATTACAAAAAAAATAGAAATTACACAATTTAATCTCGCACATTTTTTTGTTTAGTTGAGTAGGGTCTTAACCTAATATTGTATGAGAGCCTGTTACAACAAAAAATCGAAAAATTACTAATCACATGGATTTATTGATTTTTTTAAAGAATAATCTTTTGCATTTTAAAAATACAGTGTTAATAAAATTTTTGAAATCGAAAAAGTAATCCTTTGTAGAATGCGAATTTTTGAAATCCAAATTGATCGAGAGCCTGTTTCGTGAAGGAGAATGGCTTTTCGTAAGGTAAAAATTTGTCTTAATAGGAAAAAATTTAAAAAAAAACTAATTTATGCAAAGTTAGTAGTTTTACGTTTGAATATTAAATTAAATCAAGTAAAATACAATAAAAAAAATCAATTAACAAACAAACACGCAAGACAAAGTTAACTAATGGTAAAATATATTGGGCTCTTTATTCTGTATTATGAAAACAATGTAACAATCCTGTCGATTACGTCAATTTGTCGATAAACTGTTGAAGTTGCGAACGGTAAGTTACCTAAAACAAGAAAGAAAAAAATCGATTAGAATGAATTTTTAAAGAAGACTAAAAAAATTACCTTTATTGCAAATATTCTACTCGCTATTTTCATCATAATGTGTGGGTATATGGAAAACTTTTATTAATAATTTTCCAGTCTCTGAAATTATCTAAAAAAAATAATCTAGAAATTTATTAAAATAAAATTATTGTCAGAAATTAAATAAATAAATAAAAAAATTAAATAAATTTTAAATTTATTTTAAATTAAATTTTAAATTTATTTAAATTAAATAATAAATTTTAAATTTATTTCAAATTAAATTTTTAATTTATTTTAAATTAAATTTTAAATTTATTTTAAATTAAATTTTAAATTTATTTCAAATTAATATTTTAATTTATTTTAAAATAAAAATTAAATTTATTTTAAATTAA
>JANSTW010039449.1:0-14914 GCA_027564275.1 Diadocidia ferruginosa | reverse complement strand
ACTTTTAGATTAATAGGATTTGATCCTAATTTTTCCAGCTTAGCGGTCTTAATTTAATTAAAAAACAGTATTTTGTCTGCTTAAATCATTTATTGACGTTTCGTCTAATATATAGACATCATCAGATATCAATCATAAGCTACTTTCTCCGTTTCAATCTGGTTTTAAACCCTTTCACAGTACTACGTCACCTCTTCTGAACATTATTGATGAATGATGACGTTGAAAGGGATTTTGACAAAAAATATGTTTCTTCTGTTTCTTGATTTTTCCAAGGCTTTTGACAGTGTTAGTCACAGTGGTTTATGTTTTAAATTAAGGCTTTTTTCAAGTTTTCTCACTCAGCTACAGACTTAATCGAGTCTTATCTTCGTGATCGTTTGCAATATGTAGATATTAATAATGTAACTTCGGACTATATTATAGTTTCAAGTGGTGTTCGCCAGGGTTCCATTCTGCGGCTACTGCTTTTCTCGCTATTCAATAACCTTATATAACCAGAAACGTAAAGTGTCATTTATTCGCCGACGATGTGCAATTGAGTATATACACTGTAATTTATCGAGTGGTATCGATTTAAGTAATGAAATAAATTGAATCCAATTTCAAAGCAAAGCAATGATTGTTAGCAGACGTAGTCAAAATTATTCTTGTTGGTCTGAGATTTGTTAAAACGGAATAGTTATACCTTTTAAAAAAAAGGGAAAAAAATGGAGAATTGTCTTCAATGGCAGTCTTTCTTGGTCGGATCACGTTAATGGGTTGTGTGGTAAGGTGTATATGGCGATATATGCGTTTATTAAGGAAAATCAGTGATATATCCCATTTTACATATTATGATGTTCTGTTTAGCTCAAAGTAACTCAAAAAGAAAGCTTAAAGTTGCTTTTAACGCTTGCATAAAATTTGTCTACGATGTCAAAAGATATGAAAATCTATCGCAATATACAAAATCTCGGTTGTTTCTTGTGATTTTTTTATGACTTAAGATCTTGTTTTTTTAACAAATACATTTTTTTCGGAAAACCTATAGTTATCTGCACAAAAAACTTGGTTTTGCAACAAATGTTTATACTTCTCAGTTAATATTGCCTAGATGCAACACATCTGTTATGAGGAACTCATTTTTTCTTCGCGGTGTCAATCTTTGGAAATCTTCTCCAATAAATATGAACCGCGTTATGTCGGTGAGGGAATTCAGATTTTTCTTATAGTTACAGATTATTGTCGTTGTATATAGCACCTATATTCTAGTCTGTAAAAGCTTAAAAATGAGAAGCTTACGGCTTCGACTATTTTTCGTATAAAATAATCGCTATATACCTGCTTTAATAAATCAGATGGGAATATATTCCGTAAATCGGACTATTCTAGCTAACTATCCGCTATTTTTTAATTGGATGTTGATGTATGTATGAAATTAAGCTCAAATATTAAAAATATATAGGTATGTGGCGTTCCATTCTAAAAGTAAGCTGGACAATTTGTGATGCTTTAAATTTGGGACTACTACTAAAGTTTTATAACTCATAATTTTCATATAAAATGGTTGATTTTATATGTGTGAATTTAAAATTCATAAATGATTATGAGTATAAGAGCGAAGTCCCAGTTAATGTATAAAACTAATGCTAATTTATAAAATAAAATTTATAAATATATTTATATCATACAATAAAATTATGAAGCTTTTTGCAACAAATTTAAAAGGAACGAAACAAATAAACTTAAATATTTAAACGTTTTTTAGCACCTATATCACCTATGAAATTTTTCGTCACCGGCCGCCACTGGGCGTAACTACGTCCATAATATATAATATTCAATAATTTTGAACTTATTAGGTATATTTGTTTGATAATAATATTTATATAATGTCAAATATTTCTTTAATTATAATTTCAATATTTTATAGACTTTTATACGGATATATTTTTCTTTCCAAATTTTGAAGCTTATACAGGGTGATTCAATTACCGATGTGTTCCCGTTAAGGGGTGATTATATGACATATTCTGAGTAAAAAATCATATTTGAGGGGGGTAAATTTTTCATATTTACCGAGGTTACAGGGGTTTCAAATTTTGTTGCACCGTTATAGTTAAATGAAAATATTTTTTTTTTATTTTTTCACACGATATAAATAAAGTAAGCAGGATTAAATAGGCTATTATAGTAAATCTATACCAAATACACAAAAGTTCATTCTACAAAAGTATTACAGATTTCTAGAAAATTACATTCGAAAAAAAAATTGGAAAAATTACTCTATGTTTTTACTTTATTTAATAAATAAAACCGAAAAAGGTGTAGATTTTGAAAGCTTATTATATTCTAAATAAATACTATCATGATTCATTTCTCGATATTTCTTATAGTTTCTGAGTTTTAACGCCTCAAACATTATTAGAACTCTAATAAAATGATTGTTTTTTTATAAAATAATCATTTAAATGCATAAAATGCTCATCGAAAGACGGTAATAGTGCCATTTTTTATGCTTTTCGCCCAAAAAGTAGCTTTAACTTTAGTTTAAGAATGAAATTTATTTTTTTATATTTAGATCTTTTAGTTTCAAATAAAATTTAAATCAAACCTAAATTTTTGTTTTGGTTTTTCTAATTGTAAGATTTTGGTTTTATAATATTTTTAATTTTGGTTTTGGTTTTGGTTTTGGTTATGGTTTTTCTGGTTTTGATTTTGGTTTTGTGATACCGGTTTCCGTCCCTGCTTCCAATAGACATTATGTCTTTACTCTAATCAAGTATTTTCTTATTTTTCGTTTTTTTTCCTAAACCGTTCGGTGATTTAGAGCTGATGGCGATTAGTAAATTACAAAATATATGAAATTTAATAATAATTCTTATTAAAAATATATATATTTTAACATCTTCTTATCTTCCTTACTCTTTGACACTATATAGTATAGTGTTTAAAAAAACTATCTATCTGTAATGCAAAATTATTATTTACTTTTACGAGAGTTAAGTACATAAAATATTTATACTTATATATAGTAATATTAATAACTATACGAGGCTTAAATGCACATATTATTAATAAGTAATATAATTATTGTACAAAATATAATAAAGATTTTATAGAACAAGGTTATATGTAATAATCAAACACGCTAAATAAGTGTATTTAAATACAAATCTTTAATATAAAATCAATTTTTAGTTTTAAGATTTTGCTTTATTTAGGTATATTTTTTACTACTCAAATTAAATTAATAAAAATATAATAATTTGTATTATTTTAATAATATTATATTAGGTTCAATGACCTTATATGTGTGATATCTGTAAACTCGATTTTTCACACTAAACTTAATTTTTTTCATATTATCTGTATTCAATTATTTTTTAATTTTTTTTTTTTTTTATTTTTTACATCAAGAATCTAAAGCAAAGGAATCATTTTACCTTGTTCTGATATGATCGAAATTAATGGTAGAATGACGTCAGCAACTCGCACGTAGATAATATTTCCTTGTCCTTGTCTCTTTTAGATGACATTTAACTCCACTTTCCTACTTCTTTTCACTCGGAATCCGATCGCAGCAAAACTGCGCAAAATATTTGTAGCTACTCGGGAAAAAAAATCGATTGCAAGATTTGTACAATACAATACATTTTTGTGAAAAACATTGTTGCTATTCACAATATATAATATAAAAAAGTTTATAATAAAATGAATTATTCCCCGGCAGTTATGGAATTATAATGTGTAACATACAATATGCATTATAATTACATACAAAAAATCCAAGTATTGTTGCTAAAATTATATAAGTCACTCTAAAATCAGTTTTTATTGTCTTCTATACTAAATTAGTTTTGCTGTTTCATGAACGATATACTAATTTCACCTAAATATTTGCAATTATCAATTGTATGGACATGCAGAAAAGGGGTTATGTTAATTCAACCCACCATAACAACATTAATATTAAAATAATTAATTACATCTCTAATTTAACTCACCAACTGTATTTGTTTTCCTGATGCAATGCAACACTAAATCCAAACATTGATTCGGGTTCGCCACCATGTTGTATGTAATTGACGGTATCCAAATTGTAGGCAATTGTCGTCGATGTAAGAAACTCTCCTATTAGAAGAATAAATGTTGATAAACACCAAAACTTAATCATTTTCACTGCAGGGAAAAATGGACGTCTTGATGTGTTGTTCTAATTACTATTTATTTATTTTCGAAAATGTACATGCAGCTAATTTCTTCTGCGCATATATAGATGTTACACAATTTTTGTGCTTTTTATATTTCACTTTAAAATTTTACATCATTTTATCTTTGTTTCATTTGAACTAAATTCTGGAGTATAGAATTGATTCTTTATATGAGAATTTTTTTTTGCTTATATATTATTAGCGATTCATTGTGATTTATTGGCTAACATTCAATTTTGACAAATGAGACGTTTACTTCTGTTTTTTAATAATATTAGCAAAAAGAAAAAGGCACTGTAAACTCTCCCCACAAGGGATGCCATTTTTCGTATGGTCAGCCTTAAACTCTTTGCAATCAGTAAATAAGTTAATTCAGTTAATTTAGCTAAACAGAATTTTTTTGTTTACTTGATACAATTCCGTTCTCATAAATTAGAAAATACTGCTAGTTTAATTTTTTTTCTGTCTAAGAAGAAATTGTAAAATGTACGCCCGAAGCTCTAGATATATCAATCTGGCAACCCTATTAAGTCGTAAAGATGCATCAGTATTTTTCGATTACTTCAAAATGTGCTTTTATAATTTTTAAAAAGAAACATTATTATTCGATACAAATATGATTTTAGGACAGGCTTTCGACCAACGACAACTTATTATTATTTGATTTGTCCTTTTACAAATTTAATGTGTAATACTTTTAGGAAAATGATAATGAAACAACTGAAGGATATCATTATTCATCGAATGCGTCATTTTTTTAACAATTTTGAAGATAAAAATATATCGATGAGTCAAATATATTCCTTACCCCTGGCGCACTTATCAAAAAATGTATGTTCTTTTAAGTGTATACACTCTTGGAAAGCACAGCCGGCATACAACAAATGCATGTATACAATACAACCCAATATATTGTCAATATTTCTTTAATTTAAAATTAAAATTATATAAAACAACAATATTTATTGTACAATACTAAATATACCATATGGAAATTAACATAACAATTTTAATGAAATTAAAATCATCATCGCATAAGAAACGTTTTACGACGAAAAAATTTAAAGTACAAATTAAATGAATTAGGTCAAGAAACAACCTTGACTCAATTTATATATGGAAAAAATGAGTGTTTCTTCTACAAAAGTTTTTCATATAAAAATTATTTCCAAAAAAATGAATTTAAAATATATAAAAGGTATATATAACTATAATAGTTAACTAAACAGCAAATGAGAGAAAAAATTATTGTGAAAATCATTCGTCAATATTATATATATATATAGAAGATATGCTGTACGGATATATATAGATAAATATATATAAGATGTAGGTTGATCGTATATAAAATTTAATAACGATCATACAAAAATAACACATAAAACTCATTGAATCGCACAAATATATAGACGTTATAATATAGTAACTAAAAATAACGAAGTCGCTAGACTAAGAATATATTCTTATATTATAAGAACTAAAATATTAATTTATTTCAACTTTGAGTCGCGATCATTATTAGATCACTTTAATGAATAAACGTATTATTTATAGCACAATATTATCATTTGTTGTTGGTAAACACACATGTATATATATGCGGATAGGTATACGCATGTATATTTAAATATTACCTCACAATATTTTTTTAAATAAATTTAAATGTTTATTTTTTTTTTATTTACATAAACACACATTTATACACAAAATATCGCAAAATTAGCAAATATTTCTTAGTATATTTTCACAATTTGAAAATAATTTTTGTATATAGGAGGAGAAAAAATATTATTTTGCACCAGTTTTCAAATTGTATAAGAAACAATATTCAATTATTTTATAACATTTACTATAGCATCATCTATTATTTTTACTACAGAATTTATGATCAATCTTTGCACATCTTTCTAATATATATAGACACCAATAACTTCATACACTGAAAACACATTTTCACATATATGCGACTTTTCCACAAATTATATAAGATTTCTCAATTTTAAACGATAAATTCTAAAAATAAATCATTTATGAAGATGAGAAAAATTGGGCGAAGACTTTATATTAATTCCACAATACAAATTCGAAGAAAAAAACACCTTTTTTGAGAAACTTTAAATATGCAAAAATATGAAAAAAAATTAATTAATTTTAATCTAAACACTCATTACAATGAAGAATAATTGTTTTGCTCATCTAGGCAATAATATGTTGTCATTTAAATGCGCGATTTTTTTGTCACCACAAAAAAATTCAATAATATTATTACTTAATAAGGCACACGTTATTGCGAATTTTTATTGCAAACGATATAAAAAGAAAAAAATCTTCTTAATCAGCGATTCACTCACTACTATATGGTATAAGATAATATATAAGATTTTCTAAAGATCTTATATGACGGACAGCAGCTTATTTTAGTTAGCTCGCGACTTACTCCCGACCACGTCTTACCAATGACTGAAAAATATCGTTGGAAATTCATTCATTCAAACCCACAACTGTATGTACCTATATACAAAAATATACGTTTTTTTGTATATATACTATTTTATAGGTAGCATTCACATTTAAGTGTGTTATTTTTGTGTTGGGTTTATTTATATCTATGAAAATAACATTTAAATGGATTATTTTTAGTGTTTATTTTGGTATCATTATTCGTATATGAAATTTAAATCGATAAAAATGTCGACAACAATATTACCAAATAGAAGAATATTGTGTAAATCTATGAATGAAACCATTCTTAGTCGATGCAAAAAGCATTGTCGTAAAAGCTTTGCTTTGCGATATAAATAGTTAGCTTTTAAATTCAATGTTAGAATACTTGAGTATGTTTAACTTCCTGGTTATATAATAATTAAAATAAGTATTTATTGATATAAAGTTCTAGCCAACCATAGCCAACTCAAGATTATAAAGTATAGATTAGGTATTAGTTAGCAGTTGTTCGAAAGTATTATAAGCCGTTGGTTCACCTATAGATACCAACAGATAGTTTTTTTGACAACACTCAACCTTTGATATATTCCTCAATGAAAACTATGGTATCAGATAGAAAAAAAAGAGTAAAATGATCCCTATACTGTAGGGTTATTATAGCTGGCAGGCGGATCGAATGCGATAGTCGAATATTTGCATTATGACATCCGCTTATCGCATCAAATTCGCCAATTTTGCTGTATTATGAAATTCGTCTAAGAATGCGATCAATAAAATGCGACTGCTATTTTCATAGCGGATTTGAATTTTGTTAATTTATTTTGTATAGAACATGTGAATTTAGTAGTTTATCAACTTTTTTTCATATTTTAGTGGATTTTTCTTGGAAGTTTGGAAATAATTGTCATTCATGAAAATTGATTGAACCCATAATACCAAAATACGAGTCGGATCGCATTTGAGAAATCGGATTTGTTCCGCTTGCTATCGCATGACACAATAACCCTACAGGCTACTGACATAGGTGTGCTAATTAAATCTAAATTTGATAAAATACGCACAAAATATTAGAGAAAATTTTAAAATGTGAGCCCGCAGCAAGAAAAAACATAAGGGTAAAAACTGGTAGTGTAAATTAAATATATATTCATACGCAATTATTTAAATTTTTCAAAAAAGAGCCGTTGAATAAAAAAATGCTAAACACAATTAGCAAAACTGTGTGGTGAGTTTCTTTGGCGCGCTACCAAACAAAATATGCGCAAATCCCACACAATAAACCAACGAACTACCCTCCGGTATTATGGCATTGTACGCGCAAAAACGACCGAAAAAGTTTCAAAAAACTCTGTACGCTACGCGCGCGGCGCACACACTTTTAATAAAAATTCTTCTCGGCATCCATGTGGAAGTAGCCGGCCGTGTGTTCAAGAAAAAGAAAATTGGAAAAACTTATAAAATTATACAATTTATTGACAAAATCAAAAATATCGCAAAATATCTCGATAAGCTTTGTGAACTGCAACAGATACAAACAGATATAGTGTGAAAATGACGCAATTAATACAAGTTCTAGAGAAAACTGTTTCACCAGGTAAGAAGCTACAAAGCGACCGACTGTGACGTTTGTAAAAAATCCGATTCGACATTTTTCAATGCCAATTTTTCCAATTTTTTTTACTTTTTATTTGCATCTACAAAATCGAAAATGCTACCGCCGCGATTATGTTGTTGATGCAAAAAGGGACGCTTTCCCGATAAATTTAAGTATCAGGATTTTAAAATGGGGGCTAGGGAAAATCATGCATGGCTACAAAGTTGGGCGCGTTTTTTTTTTGGGAATATGCGATGGAATTTTTTTTTTGGTTGCTACCCTTCGCTATTCTGACCTAACCTAATTGCATTGAATTTTTGTCTGCTGTTGATTGAGATAATAATATTGAACCAACAAAGGAATGGATAAAGAAATACGCAAAAACAGCGACTCCTTGTTGCTAGCCTAACTTGTGATGTTATTTATTTTGGTCGCGCGGGAAAATAGAGCTAATTCCGTTTTACTTTATTGATTTTTTTTTGTCCGCACACACAGATAAAAATGAATTGTTGGCTGCAAAAACATTCTTGGAACAAGCGGCCGCAACTAATTTACCGGAATTCCTAAAAGCATTATCCGATGTGCTGGTACACGTTAATAATAGTGCGGTGGCCCGTACGGCCGCCGGTCTCCAACTTAAGAATCACCTGACCAGTAAAGACGTAACACTTAGCCAACAATATCAACAGCGATGGTTGCTCTTTCCGACCGATATCCGTGAATATATCAAGAAAAATGTAAGTTGCCCTCGCGGGTAAAATCAATACCCAAATGTTAAAATTGTTTTGTTTTGCTCTCACAGATCCTCGAATCCATTGGAACGGAAAACACAAGACCATCGTCGGCGGCCCAGTGTGTTGCGTACGTAGCCGTTGCCGAATTGCCAGCCAATCAATGGGGTTACTTGATAACGACACTTGTAAATCAGGTGGTCAACGAGGCGTCCACAGAAAATGCAAGGGAGGCGGCTTTGGAGGCTATCGGTTTGTATTTTGCTTTAGAGTATTTTTTTTATAAATTTCTTATTTTTAAGATTTTCTTAAACATTGTCCAGCTGTCCTTTACTACTAGACGGCACCACAATCTACTTTACTTCAATGTCTTAAGGTTGTGCCAGCATCTGTCCATCAGATTTCTGCAAAAATGTTTGACACCACAAAACTTATGGTCGGTCTGATCTGCGAGTATCTTATTACTTTCAGCACCACTGTCGCAATTTCACTGATAGTGGCGAAAAATTAGAATATTTTTGAATAAAAGACGAGTTAAGTTTTTTTTGTTGGGCATGTCTACAGGATAAAATTCGTTTTTTTTAATTCTCACAAAAACTGCAATAACTACGTTTTTGGATGCATAAGTTATAGATGCATATGTTATAGGATATAAAATTTCCTTCAACTTTGGTAAACTTCAATTTTTTTTAACCTATACAGAATTTGGATTTCATTCCACTACCGAATTTGGGCCGAAAAACCTGCCTAAAATCAGTGTTCCAGCCCATGAATCTTTTAACACTTTTTTCTTTTTTATCCTGGGCGAGGTAAATGAAATTGGTCGAAATTATTATCCAAAAATTATAGTATCTTCATAGTTCTTGAATTTTCGAACGTTTTTTTCAAAATTTGATGTCGAATTTGATTCAATCACCTCGCTCCTGTAGACATATAAAAAAAACTAGTTTGGTTGGTTGGTTACAGTGGTCAATCTAGAGTGATGTCCAAACGAGACAGGCATAAGTGCATCTGTTCTATTTTGGTTGCAGGAAGGCCAGGTCTGCCTGCCCTTACGACAAGAGAAAGTTCTGGTCCATCTCAAGTCAGCTAACTGCAAGAAATTCATTTTAGGTGACTCAACTAAGTTTAACGAGGGAATTATGTGACCTCTTCTATCCGCTTTTAGTATGAAGATAACTTTAGGACGTGTCCACGTTAGTAATACGTGTCCCAACCTCAGACTACATCTAAAAAGCAGTGAGAGCCATGGAACAACAATGTACTTGGTATTTTGTAACATTGCTGGAAAATACCATCTGGACCAACTGATTTGAAGGGAGAAAAACTGTCGATAGCCCAGACAATTCTATCCTTTGTGACCACTGGTGATAACCAGTCGTCGGAGGCAGCAGCAACACATGCTGACGAAACGTCATTATGATTAAAACCAGAGCCTACTGGAAAATGAACTCTCACCAGTTCCTCAAGCGTATCTTTGGAAGATTCCGTATATACTCCCTCTACCGTTTTGAGAAAACTGGTAATAGTGTGTGCCATAGATATTACTTTGCACAATATTGCAGAGTCTCTAGTGCACTCTATAGATTGTACAAAGTCCACCCAGGCACGTTTTTTGGAGAGCCTAATGGCTTTCTTGTAATCCTTAAGGCAATCCTTGTAAGGTTGCCAGAAATTATTGCGTTAGCAATTATTGAAGGAAACTCTACTTCTTTCTAAGAGCTGTTAGATTGTTATTCCACCACCTAGGATATGGTTTTTTACTGTAATTCAAGGGACACGACACCTTAAAGGATCTGACCAAAGATCCCTCAAAATTGTCGATTAGATCCTCTAGTTCGATTACAGACTGAATTTCTGAATTTTTGTTGAAATATTTTCTTAAATTCTCATTCTTTTCCGAGAAAAATGACTGACTTCCATTTTGAAATGAGTTCTATGTGACTTCCATGACTTACATGACTTCCATATGACTTCCATCTGACTTCCATTTAACTTTCACTTAACTTCCATGACTTCCATCTGACTCCCATATGGCTTCCATGACTTCCAATTGACTTTCATGACTTCCATCTGACTTCCATGACTGCCATATGACTTCCATGACTGCCATAATATGACTTCCACGTGGCTTCCATCGAGGTTGTCCCAGGACTTCCACATGTGAGTACCACTCGTTCTATTCTGTCATTCCTTATCTATTGTTCAACTTAATCTTGTCACGACCGCTAATAATCCCTTCATCCGCTGTGCCCAGAATTTAATCAATTCCATGTGGAATTTCTGCCTTTTTTGCATGACAAATTTCAATTTTTCCAGTTGAAAAAAATTAAGGACTGTTTTTGTGTTGAAAAGCCCTCCTTACTCATTTCATCTAATCATCCCTGGGCTGGACGTGTCAGCATCAATCACTAAATTAAATTAAGAAAAATCCTAAAAGAATATTAAAACAATTTCAGGTTACATTTGCCAGGACATTGGTGCCGAAGTGCTCGAACATCAATCCAATCATATTTTAACGGCCATCATTCATGGTATGCGTAAGGCTGAACCGAGCAACCATGTCCGATTGGCCGCCACAACCGCTTTGTTGAATTCCCTCGAATTTACCAAAGCCAATTTCGACAAGACGACCGAACGGAACTACATCATGGAAGTTGTGTGCGAATCAACGCAAAGTACTGAAACGCAAATTTCCGTAGCCGCTCTGCAGTGTCTGGTCAAAATTCTAACCCTTTACTATCAATATATGGAGCCGTATATGGCGCAGGCTTTGTTTCCCATCACATTGGGCGCCATGAAGTCGGAAAACGACCAGGTCTCGTTGCAAGGCATTGAGTTTTGGTCGAACGTAAGCGACGAAGAAATCGATTTGTGCATTGAGAATCAAGAGGCAACCGAAGCGGGTCGTCCGCCGACACGCGTATCAAATCATTATGCACGCGGTGCTTTACAGTTTTTGGCGCCGGTGTTGATGGAAAAGTTGACCAAGCAGGAGGAGTACGACGACGAAGACGACTGGAATCCGTCGAAGGCGGCTGGCGTTTGTCTAATGTTGCTGGCAACATGCTGCGAAGAGGAAATCGTTCCACACGTGCTACCGTTCGTCAAAACAAACATTGTGTCGACAAATTGGCGTTATCGGGACGCCGCACTGATGGTGTTCGGATCGATTTTGGGTGGCCTACAGACACAAACATTGAAACCGCTGGTCGAACAGGCAATGCCAAAGCTCATCGAACTGATGTACGATTCAAATGTTATTGTTCGGGATACGGCCGCCTGGACGTTTGGTCGAATTTGTGAAGTAAAGTGTTAAATGAATGTGGCAAAACGAATTTAAATTACCGATTTTTTTTATTTCCAGATCATTCCAGAGGCTGCGATAAATGAGAATTTCCTCAAACCAATGCTCGAAAGTTTCCTGCAAGGGCTAAAGGCAGAGCCACGTGTTGCGGCCAACGTATGTTGGGCATTTACCGGTCTGTCGGAGGCCGCCTACGAGGCAGCCGATTCCTACAATGACAATGCACCGGACACTTACTGTTTGACGCCATTTTTCGAATATATTATTACACAACTGTTGGAGACAACCGATCGCCCAGACGGAGCACAATCGAATTTACGGGCAGCCGCCTATGAAGCGCTCATGGACATGATCAAAAATTCGCCCAACGATTGTTACGTCGTAGTGCAGAAGACAACAATGGTCATTTTGGATCGTCTAAATCAAGTTCTTCAGATGGAAACACATGTCGCATCGCACAACGATCGCCATCAATTCAACGACTTGCAATCGTTGCTGTGTGCGACACTGCAGTCGGTTTTGCGTAAAGTCGAAGAGGAAGACGCACCGAAAATATCCGATGCCATTATGACGGCATTGTTGACGATGTTCAGTTCAAGTTCGGGCAAAGTTGGCGGTGTTCAAGAGGATGCTCTGATGGCCGTTTCGACGTTGGTCGATCTGCTGGGCGACAAATTCATCAAGTACATGGACGCATTTAAGCCATATTTGTGCATGGGACTGAAGAATCACCAAGAGTATCAGGTGTGCTGTGCAGCAGTCGGTCTAACGGGTGACATTTGTCGCGGCCTCAAATTGAAAATGATTCCGTTCTGTGATGAGATTATGACGCTGTTGTTGGAGAATTTAGGCAATCAGACGCTCCATCGCAGTGTTAAACCGCAGATTTTGTCGGTGTTCGGTGATATGGCCATCAGCATTGGCGGAGAGTTTAAGAAATATTTGCAAGTCGTGCTGACAATGTTGACGCACGCTTCGCAATGTCAGGTCGACCGAAACGACTTTGACATGGTCGAGTATTTGAATGAGTTGCGTGAAAGTGTGCTGGAGGCATACACCGGCATCATTCAGGGACTAAAGGGCTTGGAGAAGCAACCGAATCCAGACGTCTTGGCCATGGAACCACACATTCAGTCAATTATTCAGTTTGTCGAAACAATTGCTCAAGATTCGGAAATTCCGGACAATAATATTGCCATAACGGCGGGTCTAATCGGTGACTTGTGTATGACATTTGGCGTTCCGCTGTTGGGCCTCATCGAAACCGAACACATTAATCACTTGTTGAATGAGGGTAAAAATTCGAGAACGCCACGCACCAAAGCGTTGGCCCAGTGGGCATTGAAGGAAATCAGCAAATTGAAATTACAATCGTCGCAAATACAAGCTAGTTGGTATGTATAGTTTGTTTTTCTAACCCATATTGTGGCTGAGCTAATCGAATTCCGAAAATCTGCCTAGTTTAGTGTTCAACTAAAAGATAAACAAATTTTTTTAATTCAATTTATTTTGTTGTTTTTAGATTTATTTCGCTTGAAGAACCTCAAAACCACCACCACCACCGTCAACAACAGCAACAGCAACAACATCCGAGTTATTACAGCAGCTGCTTTCAACAATTACAACAACAACTTTAACAACTTTCATTCACACAGCAAAAGATGCCACAACAATAAATTAAATTTGTTTTCTTTAACTTTCTAGCCACTAACTAAGACAAAAAACCCCAACTTTTTTTTATAAAATAAATTTTAAAAATCTTTATTTCTTTATTTTCAAAAAAAAAAAAAAAAAAATAGAGCAATAAAAAATCAATAAATATTCTTTCTTTTGCCGCTCAAAATCGGGAACCGATATGCCCAAAATTTATATTTTGCTCTTATGGAGCAAGTTGAACAATTTAATTTTTGGCGAATTATTGGTTGCTTTAGCGCAAAGAAAATCTATTAAAAATTAAAAATTAAATAAAAAGGAAAAAAACTAAAAAAAAAAACACAAAACGATACACAATTCGATTGATTGCAATGAATGCGAATGTAGAAAGTTTGTGTGTGACTGGGAGGATTTGTCTGTTTTTTTTTGTTGGTTCAGCAAAATGTTGCTATTTAATAATTTATAATTGCGGTGTTATGGCAAAATATTTGTTTGTTTTTTTTTTTTTTAAATGAAAGATGATTGTTAAATATATATGAATAGAATAAACTAAAATTGTAAAAGAAAATTGTGGACTTGTTTTGAGTAGTAGTAAGGTTTTTTCTTTAAACTTCGGCTAACCACACATTTTTAATAAAAACAAAATTAAATTTTATAAAAAAAAAAATTGATGATTGTGGGCAACAAATTGTTAGAAATTAAGCATAATTTGATGATCTTGATTACATAATACGTTAAATATATTTTAAAATTATTAATTTATAAATTAATATATTAAAATTTATAATATTAATAAAATGAATTATATTATATTAATAAAATTAATCAATTTTTTAAATTATTATATAAGTAAATTAATTGGTTATTTTTTTATTTTAAATAGATTATTAATTTATCGATTTATTAATTTATTAATATAAAAATGATTAAAATAGCCAAATTAAAAAAATTATTAAATTTAATTAACTTATCGATAAATTATCAAACT
>JANSTW010039438.1:0-14922 GCA_027564275.1 Diadocidia ferruginosa | reverse complement strand
TATTCTAAAGTAGTAGTAGATACTCGTTTTATATGTATTTCTGCTTTAATAAAAACCAACATTATTATTATTACCGTTACAACACTGGAAAAATGTCCCGTTTTCCGGGGTGGCTAGGGATGCCCATGCCATATCACTAAATTTGTTCCTATGCTGTTCCGGTAAAGTGAACTATATCCACTTATTAATCTATAAGTAGTCATAAATACAATACATAAATTAAAACATCGGTGTAATTCTAATACCCATCGGGCTGAAGTAAAGGTGAGCGAAACCTCTCCAATGATAATCCAACCCCTCCTATCTTGCAGATAATCAAGCCCCGATAATAAAAAATATACATACAAATGCTCCCTTTCGGAAGGAGGTGGGATCTAAAGTTTGATAATAAATGTAAAACTAGTAATGGATTGTGTTCAGTATCATAAGGTATTTGAAAAACCTACAAGCAACTTCAAGTTATAAGAAAATTAGTAAAGATTGGTGTTTGGGAGCCCTCATTGGAATACATGTTACGCACTCTTTTCATGTCCCAAATTCGCTTGAATAAATTGTAAAAGAAAAAAACAATTTATTGTTTCTCTATAAAATTAATTTAAAATGATGGAAAAAAAATTAAAAATGTGGTTTTTGCCCTACCTGGAGAGTCGAATCTTTTAATTACCTTGTAGGCATTTTAAATAGTTATATTTTTCATATAATTCCAAACATTCCCTACTCCTTTCTTCTTTGTCACAAAATATTATGTGTATTTACGGATCTTATAAATTTTTTTGTCTGTGGACTGTGACCAAACTCACATATAATAGTACCTTTTTAATACATTTTTTATCAAACTTTTACCTTTTTGATGAGTTTTCCATAAAATTCGTCATATATTTTTTTTATCGGTTATGATTCTCTTATATAGGATGGGAGGGTCGTGGATATATTTGGAGAAGTGCTGCTATCCTGAATGAACGCCAAACTATACATCATATAGAATGGCGTAAAAAACATAAATTACATTTTTATACTTAACCATACAAAATATTTTACAGATTACACGTAAATATAGTTTAAAATTATTTAAACAGAAAACAGAATTTTACAGAATTTAATTTATTTTCTATATAACTATTTTCTCTTTTATTTTATCCAATATTTCTTTTAAATTTAATTATTCCTCAGCCGAACTATGCATGCCTTAGGATCTTTGGCCAGGTGTAAGTAAAAAAAAATATTTTTTTCAATTAGATTAGATAGATAGTTTTACAATATTTTTTTTATAATTCGCTAAAGCAATATATTATTATGTTTTATGGCTATGCTTTTATATTTAATATAAATTTCGCATGTTGCATATTTTAAGGATATTTTTTTCTAGAGTATTTAAAATTTAAAAAAAATCAGACGCACGTTGCATGTTTTTTAAAAAAATCGTTTTTTGTAGTTTATTTTTTGCATGATTTTTATGAATAGTTGCTTTTACTTTCATTAAGCGTCATTGCGAAAACGACGAAAAAAATAGTTTCTTTTAAAACTCTTTGGACAGAATCTTGTTAGGCGCAAACTATATATATCTATATACTGGAAAACCCTAAAAATATATTTTTTCCCGAAAATGTATATAAATATTAAAATTGCGGACTCTCTACTTATATAGAAAAAAAAACTTTCAATTAAAATATTGTTCTCTATTGATTTTCAAATCTTTTATATAAATTTCTATTTTATTTCATATTATTTTAACACCATTCTATATACTATATATTCAATATTTCAAAAATTTAAACACAAACATTTTTTAAATTTAATTTCTATTTTAAAAATTTCTATAAAAAAAAGTGTTGCGTTAAGACAAACCATTCAACAGCCAGAAAAGAAAATCCTTTATCTATATATAAATAACAAATTTTCCGCAGATTAACCGAAACCGCGCGTCTTCTGAGGAACGTAAAAAATGTTTTTAGCAGACGATCAAATACCAGAGTTAATATGGAACTTGAATTGTCGCGTGAGTACAACATTAAACAAAACAAACAAAATAAAAACAGAAATAATAAATTATTTAAAAAAAAAAATTATAATTCGACCTATACAAAATTTAAAATAATTGTCTTTTTTCAAAAATATTTAACATTTCCGACTATTTTGCTTATACTATATCTATACACGCTCTATTATAAAAACTATTAAAATTTATTTAAATCATTTATTTTAAAACTTTCTAATAATTCTGTATTTCGATTTTGTTAGATTTTGCGATCCAAACGATACATTTTCTAATATAATAATATTTTTTTTCGGATTTGAACGATAAATTTGAATTGAGATAGAGAGGTAAATTATTTTAAATATGAAGATGCTATAGTGAATATTACGATTGCGAGCACGATCACAGATCACCGCAATCACCCATATAAACAACTTTTTTATATAGATTTTTTTATATAGATCGAGAAAAAAATTTATCGTAATTTTTTATTTATCAAATTCCTTTTAAACTCTACGAAATATCTCATGGTTTCTTCAAAATCACTTTATTTTCAATGGAAAAATTCAAGATTTCATAATTCTCTTAGGTTTTTAAAAGTTTTGATGTTATCAGATATTGATTTGATCAAAAAAATTGGTTTAGATGATACATTTTTTAATTCTTTCAGATCCCGATCAGCTAAACGCATTATAAATCTTTGATCACCGGTATAATATTGATTAAAAAAATGATATATGGTTTATTAAATCATGCCCAAATCAACTTTTTTGAACGGTTAAATTGGAATCGTTTTCGATCATGATTCTGATACTCTGAATAAGTTCACTATTTAAATTCGATTTTTCAATTAAGAGCCATGCATTTAAGTATATTATGGGTTTTATATTCGGTGGCAAGAGGCTAAACTATCTGCTGCCTACATTTTTTTTTATTGAATGAACTATATGGTTCTGACTAATTTACTATATTTCTAAAAACTTTCACGTGAATTATGAATTCAAAATTTTTTTTTTTAAACACAATCTTTATTTTAAAAAAGAGAAAAAAAGACTTTACTTTACAATGATTACAATTTAAAAAAAGTAAATATACTTAAGCTAATTGAGAGGACGGTAAAAACAACGCTCCTTTCTATATCTACAGTTAACGGCTGGTCGAGCTTGTCGCCTAACGCAGTCGTTAACGTTCAAAATAGAAGTGATTTTTCCTTCTGCTTGCCTCTGTATTTATATGCGCGCTCGCCCACCATTGTGGTGGGGGTAAAATATGTAGAAGCTAGCTATGTACATAGAACAGCCAGCTGCGTTGCGTGTTGTATATAATCGGCTAGTGCGTGTGGAGATGGAAATACATAGCAGCTCGATTGAAGTATATAAGCGGCTGCATGATGCATTGTAGAGAAGGTAAAATATATAGAGAGCCGGATGATGTATATAAGCGGCTCCATGTGTTTGTGTGTTGCGTGTAGTATATATGCTATGCGATGGAGATAACTTAGAGGAGACGTGGGTACTGACAGATGCTCTAATAACATTTTTCCTATGAGATCACTCCGGCAGCTCGATCGTTCAGGTTTAAATATGATGATCAATTTGGTTTATTTTTAAAACCAAATTATAAGGTTTTAAAATATCATAAATCTGTAGAAAAAAGTTTTTGGTGGCCTTCTACCAAGTGCCTCATATGCATAAGGGGGAAGTCTGTAATCTCCTCGTCAAAATATCTTATATAAGAGATGCAAAATATGCTTAATAATAAATTCGGAAAAGCAAAGAATTTCAGACTTTCATCCTTTCATTATCTCACTATAATATATTAGTCACAAATCACAGTCATATAAAAGCATTCATTAAAAAGGCTAGCAATTTAAATAACATTTTAATTAGTTTTTATTTAAAATAGAATTTAACTTTTGTTTTGTTATGCGGCTCAAAAGTTATTTATAGAAAAAAATTTAGATTTAACACTTTTTTTAATTTTTGCAATTCATTTTTTTATTTTTTATTTTCTATAAAAAACATTATTTTTTTTAACCTTAGGTTAAGCAATTAAATTACTAACTATATAAAAAAGAAATATTGGTAATTAACTTAAACTAACTAACCATCAGCATGGAAAGCATTTATTCCAATAATTTTGATTTTCAAAAAGATTTCTTGGATTACCGTTCGTGTGAATTACGAAATGGTTTCTCATTTTTGTTATTTTTAAAATTAACTACATTCGTAAAATTTCAAGATGATTACCACGATTATGTTAAATTTATATAGAAATAAATACCAATTGCATATACCAATAGTTAAGAATCAATAAACTCGCTAAGAATGATTTTGATAATTCTTCCATAATTATGTTAACTCCTCGGGTATGTATGCTAAAAAGTTTTCATGAATTGTATACTAATCTGGACCACCAAAAATTCGCAACAATTTTGGGAATGCCTCGAAAAATTCGGTTCTTACAAGAAAAGACAATGAGGGTATCTGCTGATTCAATTCCAATTTTTTATTTCACTTGAATTCACCTGTATATTAGAAAATCACAAAAACTATGTTTTTAAATTTTAACACAAAAATTTATATTTTATTTTAACTAAAAAAAACTAAAAACTACATTTTTTATAAATTTTCAATTTTACATGGTTTTGTATTATTTTATTAAAAAAAAAATTACCTAATATATACAAATTTTCGCTATTTAAATTTGATTTTATTTAATTAAACAAATTTAATATGGTTTTGAATTTTTAATTTAAAAAAATTTGTTAATTATATTTTAATTTTAATAATTTTCTTAATTTTATTAATTTTACTAAATTTATTTAAAAAAACATTACTTCATTTTTAATAATTTGGGAATTTTAATTAGCTTAACTTAATTTTTTTTTTAATTTTTGCTAAAAAATTCAAAAACTCAATCTTAACAATTTCCCAATTTTACAATTTTAACTTTAATTAGTTTTACTTAACTTAATTTTAAAAAAATCTAAATTTAAAAAAAAATTGCTTTTCAAAAATTGTTTTTCCTATATAAATTAAAAAAGAATTTTTGATATTTTAATAATTTTTACTTAATGTAATTAAAAAAAAAATACAAATTAAAAACTAAAATTTTTATAAAACAATAATTTCTTGTTTAACCCATTAGATGGCTACGCATTTTCGCAGGAAGAAGGTGGAGCGGTTACGCAGACCGATGTCATTCGTGCATACGACACAAATATACCAAAACCAGACGGAAAATGAGAATATCGGGAAAATGTATACGAAAACTTTACTATGGTTTGTTGAAAAATTTTAACTTTATCAATAATAATAATAGATGACACACACCTATTACTATACCAGCTGTAACTTAATAATTTCTTATTTAAATTTGTGTACAAAAAATAGAAGAAGAAATTGGCAATTATTTTTGCTATATTAAATGTTTTTTTTGTGCCGCGCGATAAAATACCAAATTATTTAAAATTATTTTTTAAATTTATAAAAAAATATAATTTTCTGTGTCTTGAATTTTTTTATTAGAAATAATTTTTAAAAGAATCTTTATTCGAATCAATATAGTATAGAGCCCCCGTCAATTTGAAAAATTGCACGAATTTTGCATTTAAATTGCACAGAAAAACTTTGTGCAAATTGATGGAAAATTTTGTGCGCATACAAAACGTTAGATGGCAGTAATTCAAAAACTTTTCTTTAAAAAAATAAGTTATGCACCATCCAACGAACATAATATAAATTAAAGGTGGTTTTCAATACACTTGTTTTAAATTCCTGCGCTGTCTACCGAAAAATGATGATGGAGTAAATTTTTAGAGCAATTTATTTATATTTTACATTTTTGTTAAATTGATGCAAAGATATAAAATATAATTAAATTGCCAAACCAATCAAAATGGCGGATCCAATATGGTGTCTGAAAATTTTAAACTTAAAAATATTTGTACGAAACTTAATGCGAGGAGGTTTTGTTGCTGATTACGATTTTGTCTACAAATTAAAAAAAACACTTTTAATGGTGGATCCAATATGGCGGCTGAAACAAACAATTGAAAATTGTATTTTGTTCAAAAATAGGAACCCCTTAGCCACTGCTGTACGACTTGCAGCATATGTTTGGCGGGTTTTTTTTCGAGTAAAGATTATTTTAAACATTTCTGCGATATGTCAAAACTATTTTAAATTTAATTTTGAATTATTGAAAAAAATCCTTTTAATATTGCTAATTTAAATTAAAAACAATATAATTGTTAGCCAGTAAACGTCGTATGCATTTCCTCATATAAAAACTAACTATATACTTATCTATCTATTACCGCTCGCGTAACCCCTAAGACCCTAAAAATCAATCTTGTAAATTTTGAGAAAAATAGAAAGAAAAAAACTCTTAAATAACTAAAAACAAGTGGACTGTTTGTAAAAAGAAAAAAAAATGTTAATACAAAAATTTATTTATTTTACTGTGTAATAATCTAGATGTAAAATATCCTTTAAAAAAATCTAATCAACTTAATTATAAAAAAAACATATAAATCTATAAATCTGTTACAATAAACATATAACAAAAAATCTGTTAACAACAAACTCTTATTTTTCTACTTTCAACTACTTAATTAATAACTAAAATCAAATTTAAAAAGTAATAATTTTTTTTTAAATAACAAAAAACAAATCTTATAATACCAAAATATATGAAAACCAAATTTAAAAATATATTTCGATAAAATAAAAAATTAAATAATTTAAAAAATTAAAAATCAAACGACTTAAAAATGATAACAAAAATCGAATTATTACAAACCAAAAAAATATAAATTAATTAATAGAGATTGGTTAAAATGTGCACTTAAGCTCTTTCGCGGGCATATCCCTGTATATCCGTCACACCGGAAAAAAGGATCTCTCTGCAGATCATCGACAGTCAGTCAGACCCACAGTCAGAAGTGGTGTAAAAGCTTCTTAATATTGTTGGTACGAACCACAGTATAATAATAACCAGTAGTAGCTTTTAAAAATTTGACATACGATTTGATTTTCCTAATTTGAATGACGATTTGATTTCATTGTGTAGGCAGAATACTGTTTAAGAAGATGGCCGACAATATTTTTAGTTCATTGTAGAGGTAGAATTCTGTTTAAAAATATGACCGACAATTTGGCAAAAGATTTTGCGATTTCCAAAGACTTTGTATAGATTAGATTTTGGTACGAACAACATAATTTGCATTATAAAGGACATGCTAGAGGGTAATGAAAAAGTAAATGAACTGGCAAGACAAGAGGCTTACCGGTTTCATGTAATTTTTTGACCCGAAAAGGCATACACATGTGCATAATAGGGTTGACCGATGTTTATGATTGCAGATTTTTGCTGGCTTGCGTAAAATATCTAATTTTGATCAAATCAAATCAAAAGTTGATTCGATCAAAAACAAATTTTGATTGAATCAAAATTGGATCAAATAAAAAAAAAGTTGATTTTGATCGAATCATAAAAAAATGTTTTGATCGAATCTAAATTCTGATCGAATTAAAAAACGATGATTTTGATCGAATCAAAATGCTGATTCGATCGAATCAAAAATATACTAATATGATCGAATCAAAATACTTATATGATCGAATCAAAATGCTGATTTGATCGAATCAAAATTTAATCTAATCAAAATCTGATTGAATTAAGATCTGATCGAATCAAAAAAATATATTTTGATCAAATCAAAATTCTGATCGAAAATCAAATCGAGTTCTGGGGTTCGAGTCTACCAATCGTCACAAATTACAATTTACTGCAGATGGAGGTTTTTCAGAATCAAAGAGAATAATTTGTCAATGCCCTATGGATGTAAAGGTTGCGTGATGGTGAAGCGTTTTGTTATGGGCCGGCCTTTTCTTTGGTATAAGGATGCAGAGAGCGGATGGGACAAATAAAGAGCTAAAGTGTATAGATTCTCCAATTGAAAAAAATATTTAAAAACATTTTTAATAATTTCTTATGAAAAACACAAACAAATTAACAATTAAGATTTTTACGCATCTATGCGTATTAGAAACTAATAAATGAAATATTTTAGACGAACAACTAAATTATATGAAAAAAAATCTAGAACAATTTTATTGCGTTTATTAGCTCTGTGCCGTTGACCCGAGCCGCTGAAAAGAGGTCATAAAAGTCAAAATGTTAAAAATCTAAATCTGTTAAAGGAAAATTCAAGTCTTTCCTTTCTAAGTTCTCCAGGAAATGCTAAACACCTCGCTAATTCTTGTGAAATTTTAATAAAAACCTCCGCATAATTTCTGTTCCTATCTGTACGGAACTGAAAAGTCTGAATAATTCGCTACTTAACTATTGCCCAAAATATTTGGTAACTGAGAATGATTTGATCAAATTGCTTAAATTTTCGATTAAATCTAACGAAATTTCATACATAAACCTAAACGTTAGTAATTGAAGAAAAACATTTTACGTAACATAATTCCCTCCCTCCCCTATAGAACGTAACGCATAATATATGGACCATGGACGGGTAAGATCAAAATCCGGAAAATGGCATAGAGCGACCAAATATGCAATAAAATCTTTGTAAATATAGTTGAGAAACAGATAAATTAATAAATTTGTAAATTTTTGTGAAATTTATTTAAAAAGGAAAAAAATTAAGAAAAAAATTTGAAAAATTTATTTGTTTCATTTTGTTTAAGTTTTTTATTTTCAGATTCCTCTTATCCTTATTGCAAAGCCAGCTGGCAGCCTTTATGTTAGTGTTAGTTTTGTTCAATTAAACAAACCAACACTACCATAAAGGTTCGCTAGTTTTTATATATATTTTGCATTAGCCAATTTAGACCCGCTTTGAGTCTCAAAAATTTTATTCATACACGATAATAATTTAAAAATTTAAATTAATCTTGAATAACACTACTCCACTGCGATCCTCAAAAAATATGGCTGTTGCGAGTTGCTGACAAAACTCCACCTGTATTAAAACCATGGTATCGGATAGAAAAAATGGCTAAATGTACGGTCAGTCGCAGAAATGATTTAAAATAAACTAGAAAAATTTTGTTCATTTGATCTTTAGATTAAAATTACTATCGAATTTATTAAAAAATTTCTCAAATTGTTGTTTTCGCACTGTTTTCCCCATTTAAATAAGCATACATACATTTCAATGAAAACTTCTCAAAATGATCTTTTCGTAACACTTGATCATTTCATAAGAATTTTTAGAAGATGCGCACAATTTTTTCGCTTAAAACAAGCCTACACACGAGCCGCTACGACAATTTGAATATTTTTAAATTCCCTACAACCATCATTTTCATTGAAAACTTGCCAAAAAGATCTTTAACGATCACCCGATAATTTCTAAAGTATTTTTAAAAGATGCGCATTATTTTTCCGCTTAAAATGAGCCTATACACAAGCTGCTTCGACACCGGGAACATTTTTAAATTTCAAAAAAACTGATTTTGTTTGACCTCCTGCTACCTTCTGCTTGCCTGTTACTTTTGTGAAAAAATGGTTAGCAAAAATTTGAAAAACATTTGTATGTCTTCCCGAAATTTTTTTTTGCGAGGAGCTTCGCCCTTATCAGCTTAATGTAGTATAATTTTTAAGCTTTAATTTAAGAGCTTGATGCGGCGAAGCTCCTGGCCAATTTTTGCTTAGAGAAGACATACAAATGTTTTTCGAGTTTTTGCGAGAAGCTTCGCTTCCTAAGCTTTATTTATAAGCTCGCTTGTTTAGCTTTAATTTAAGCTTCATGCGGCGAAGCTCCTTACAATTTTTTTTTTGGAGAAGCCATACAAATGTTTTTTTTTTGAGTTTTTGATTTTTTGCAGTTTTTACTAGAAGTAACAGGCAAGCAGAAGGTAGTAGGAGGTCTAACAAAAATCAGTTTTTTTGAAATTTAAAAATGTTCCCGTTGTCGAGGCAGCTTGTGTATAGGCTCATTTTAATCGGAAAAATAGTGCGCATATTTTAAAAATACTTCAGAAATTATCGGGTGATCGTTAAAGATCTTTTTGGCAAGTTTTCAATGAAAATGATGGTTGTAGGAAATTTAAAAATATTCAAATTGTCGTAGCGGCTCGTGTGTAGGCTTATTTTAAGCGAATAAATTGTGCGCATCTTCTAAAAATTCTTATGAAATGATCAAGTGTTACGAAAAGATCATTTTGAGAAGTTTTTATTGAAATGTATGTATACTTATTTAAATGGGGAAAACAGTGCGAAAACCACAATTTGAGAAATTTTTTAATAAATTCGATAGTAATTTTAATCTAAAGATCAAATGAACAAAAACTTTCTAAATGATGAAATGATGAAATGATCGAATGATCGTGGAACGTTATTTTGAGAAGTTTTCAATGATAGCTATAGTTGTATGGAATTTAAGTGTTCCCACGTTGTCGTAGCAACATGTGATTATGCTAATTGTACAGGGAAGATCACTCGACATCTTTTAAAAATACTTTCGCAATGATCTAAAGATCCTCAAAGTATTTTAAGCTAAAGAAAAAAAATATTTCGCCTAATATGTTTCATATAAATCTGTTGATTGTTGACTTTGAGAAGAAATCTTTCCATGTGTAAATACACGGAAAAATCAATTTTTGCATAACACCCAGTTCAACTAAGGATTATTTAACTCACGCTTTAATAAACATTTTATCAATTACCTTTTACATAGAAATTATTTTTATTGATCAACTTCATATAATAAAAAATGATGTGCAGTTTGCATGTTTCTTTCATCTCATTTATATTTATAATCAAGTTCATGGAACTCTACGTATAGTCTACACGTCTTGTATGCCCTGATGCCTAAGAAAACTTAAGATAATTTCTTCAGTTTAAGACATCCATGTGCAGAAAGAACAAGAATTATTTTGTGCTCATACAATTTATAAAAAAAGAAGAAATTCTTTTTCACAATCATGAAGATATTTTGCTTATTAGTTACGGTGATCCAATTAGTTAAGATCTGTGAAAATAGACTGTTTATGACACAGAACTTGCCTATGTGGAAAATGCTGGTAAATTATAAAGGTCAATTCTGTTAAGCCTTGGGTTCAATTACCACAATAATCATTTTAGGGTCGCTCTGATGCAAGTGGTGAGGAATTAATTTTAACCGATCACATTGAACAAGGTGATGATGTTCTAGCTAGACGATTGGCTCGTGTCGATCGCAAGTACTTTCTGGGTGTTACAAGTTTTTCTGGTAATAGTCAAATTTTCTGAATATTCATTTGAGTTTAAAATAAATATTTTCTTCAAAAAGGTTATCTTACTGTAAACCAGGAACACAATTCGAATTTATTTTTTTGGTTCTTTCCGGCCCAAGGAACAGAACATTTATACGAAGATGACGAAGAGATAGACGATGACTCTGCAGAAGTCTTTGATTCTTCGGAAGAATCAATTGAAAATATTTTCAAATATTTTGTATCAAATAAGAACACCACCGCTGAAAAAACAGATTGGAAAAATGAAAATAAACCAGTGGTTCTTTGGCTGCAGGGTGGTCCGGGCAGTTCATCGTTATTTGGCCTATTCACAGAAAATGGTCCCTTTTTTGTGAATGAAGATGAAATATCAATAAGAAGTTCGTTGAAAACTGAAAAGATTTGAATATTTTACTAATAATTTTTTGTGGCTAGAAAATCCTTATTCTTGGCACAAAGAATATTCCGTACTCTTTATTGATAATCCGGCCGGAACTGGTTTTAGTTTTACCGATCCAGATGGATATTGTACAAATATAACACAAGTTGCGAAAGAACTGTATGTGGGATTGGTTCAATTTTTCAAAATGTTTCCACAATTACAGGAAAATGATTTCTTTATTACGGGCGAATCATTTGCTGGCAAGTATATTCCGGCTATCGGGTATGAAATTCAGCAACAAAATAAGTTAGACGAGTTTCAGATTAATTTAAAGGTATACAATACTAGAACAAATTCACAAATATTTAACTTTTGACTTAAGAAAGCAAGGCTCTTGAAATTATCATTTTATGCCGGTACCCAAACTTGTCCAGGCGTCTGCACATTTTCATATTATAGATTTTCAAGACATTTTAGGGATTTTTAAGATTTTTAAAAAAATGTTAGGTTTTTTGTGGAGTTTTCAAGGCATTTTATAGATATTTGAAGGCTAATAACTATTAATATACATTCTTAAGATTTTTATAGCATGTTAAGGATTATCGCTAGCAGATTTTTTAAGAAATTTTAAGGCCCTTTAAGTCATTTTTAGGATTTTTTAAAAGGTCTTTCAGACTTCAAAAAGACAAAAACGTAGCGAAAAAAACTAAGTTTAAAAAACTTTAGAATGAAAAGTGATGAACTAACAACCTCGCGAAACCAAAGCCATAACGCTATCCACTGCTCCATGCTTACTACTCGAGGGGGAAACCAAAATTTTGTCCCATGATTTCTGATTTCCAAAATAATTTCCGTTATTTCCTCAAAGAATGCAGTTTTTTTAGAAATTTGTACCGAACTTAAGTTAAGCTATAGCAAAGAAAATTAACCTTTTTTTAAATTATTCCTAACTCTTTTTTCTTATTAGGAGGCTCCTCCACCCCAAACCCTTTGCTTTTTTGTTTAAATTAACGACCTAGCAATTTAATTGCAACCTACTTTAAATTCCTCGATTTTATTATCTCAACATTTTTAAAATATTCATATTTTCCGCTTTGGGGGGAAGCGGGGATTGGTGGACTAAAACTCCAAGAACTGCAATTGTAGTCCTTGGGTCAAGCCCTTTCATTTGACATCACACATTCTCTATAAATATTTATGTTTCTATATCCTTCATACATATGTGTAACCCCTCTAATTTCGAAAGGAGGCGTGTCCCTGTACTTTACTCCAGAAAATAAACAGTTTGTAGAGACTTTAACCGGATCTTTTGAATATTTAGATCAATTTTTTTTTTAAATTTGATTTCGTAAAATGGAGATCTGGCAGTGACTCAATATTGAGCTAGTATATAATTAATATATTTACTTATTCCAAACACATTATTTATAGGGATTGGCATTAGGCAATGCTCTTTCCGATCCATACAATATGTTGGCCTATGGTGATTTTGCCTATCAAACGGGATTGGTCGATGAACATGGTTGGCGTGAAATGAAAATCTTCGAATATTTAGCAAAGGAGTCAAAGGGACCTGAGGGAAAAATTGTAAGACAATTTTTTAAAACATACCCATTACCCATAAATGAAATATGTAAATATTTTAAAACAGGCCAATCGGTCTAATTCAAAGTAAAGCTATTCTCAAATAAAATTAGTGGGTCGGCCAGAGCAAAGCGTACCTTTCCTCGCCCAGCCTTGAAAATTTTTTCCTAAAGTAAAAAAACAAATAATTTATGAAGTAATCTCAACACTTAAAACTCGTTTCGGAACCTTCGTTTGGAGTTTCTCAGCCATACTGATGGTGGGACGTAGGTCCCGAAACGAGTTTAAAGTGCTGAGATTACTTCATGGATTATTTATTTTTAGAAAAAAACATGCTTTTTTCTAAAGGAAACAAAATTTGAAGGCTGGACGAAGAAAGGTATACGCTTTTTCTCTGGCCGACCCACTAATTTATTTGAGAATAGCTTTGCTTTGAATTAGACCGATTAGCCTGTTTTAAAATATTTACATACCCATATATAATTACGTCATTTTTCAGTATTGGGATGCAATATTGTATACATTTATACAGCACAGCAATTATACTAACGTCTATAATATTCTGGAACCGCAAATCGTGCCATTTGATACATATTTGACATTCATGAATTTGCCACATGTAAGTATTTTCATCCATAATTTTTTAATATTATTCCAAATTCTTTAAGGATTAAATTCTAATTTTCAAGCTTAGCGGTCTTAAAATAATACTTAATAAAAATAATTAAACATTAAGACCGTTAAGCTGGAAAAATTTGGATTGAAACCTGTCGATAAAAACCAAAATTTTCCAAACAATTTATCTGTATAGATTAGAAATGCTGTTCATGTGGGAAAACAAGAATTCTCTCCGCCCGGGCTCGTATATTTTAATTTAATTCCAGACTTTATGACAACTGCAATTCATTGGACTGAACAATTGCTGAACGAGGGTATGAGAATAATGTATTACAGGTAAAATTATAATCATTAGATTAAATTACTCAATAAATTAAGTTAATCACATTTGAATATAACTAGTGGCAATATGGATCTTATTGTTGCATATCCATTATCAAAAGAGGCTTACAAACACATGAAATGGAACGGTTATGAGGTGTATCGACAGGCAACCAGAAAACCATTTGTTGTAAATGGAACAATTCATGGGTATTATATTTAAATATTTATAATTTCATTTATTTATTTATTTTTTATTTTAAAGATACATTAAACAAGCCAATAATTTTGCGGATGTGGTTATTTTAAATGCTGGTCATATGGTGCCAACGGATCAACCCATTGCCACCCTAGAACTTATGCGCAGATTTTTTAAGAATATTTTATAGAAAAAATTGTGTCACATTTTAGCGAAATATATTGTTTTTACATCTAGTAAATTTTTTTTTATTATATTTTTAAGGCTGTCCCGCTGAAATTTTTTTTTTATTTTTTTAAATCGACTAAAAGCTCAAAAAACCCGGAAAAATTATTTCAAATTCGTAAACAATCATAATTCCGCATCGATGTCAGCATAGAGCAGTGAGTAGCGTCACGGCTTTGTGTCCAAGAGCTGTTGCGGGTTCGAGACTCGGCAGGGTAAACAAATTTTCACAACTGCACTATCACCTTTCATTCGCAGTTGTTTTTTTTAATAAAAAGCGATCGCAGTGGTTCGGAAGTCATTTAAAGCCGTTGGTCCGCCTATATGACACCAACTGATAGGGTTCCTCATATAGTGTAAAAACCCGCCCCACTGATCA
>JANSTW010039427.1:0-14932 GCA_027564275.1 Diadocidia ferruginosa | reverse complement strand
GCATAAAATGTTAAGTGTTTTTCGCTTATATTGGACTGATTTCCAAATGTTTTGAGTGATTTTTGCCTAATAATTTTAGGTAATTTTTCCTCTGAATTTTGCTTAATAATTTCGAATATTTTTCAATAATTGGGCTGATTTCCATATATTTAGAGTGATTTTTGCCTAAAACATTTTAAGTGTTTTTTCGCTAATAATTGGACTGATTTCCATATATTTTGAGTGGTTTTTACATAATAATTTTTAGTGATTTTTGCTCGAATTTTTGCCTAATAATTTTGAATATTTTCCGCTCAATAATTGGGCTGATGTCCATTATTTTGAGTGATTTTTGCATAAAATGTTAAGTGTTTTTCGCTTATATTGGACTGATTTCCAAATGTTTTGAGTGATTTTTGCCTAATAATTTTTAGTAATTTTCCCTCGGAATTTTGCCTAATAATTTTGAATATTTTTTGCTCAATAAATGAGTTGATTCCATTATTTTGAGTTATGTTTGCCTAAAATGTTGAGTGTTTAATAATTGGATGGCTTTCCAAATATATTGAGTGATTTTTACCTAATAATTTTTAGTAATTTTTCCTCTGAATTTTGCTTAATAATTTTGAATATTTTTCAATAATTGGGCTGATTTCCATATATTTAGAGTGATTTTTGCCTAAAAAATCTAAAGCGTTTTTTCGCTAATAATTGGACTGATTTCCATATATTTTTAGTGATTTTTACATAATAAATTTTGCCTAATAATTTTGAATATTTTCCGCTCAATAATTGGGCTGATTTCCATTATTTTGAATGATTTTTGCTTAAAATGTTAAGTGTTTTTCGCTTATATTGGACTGATTTCCAAATGTTTTGAGTGACTTTTGACTAATAATTTTTAGTAATTTTTCCTCGGAATTTTGCCTAATAATTTTGAATATATTTCGCTCAAAAATTTCCATTATTTTGAGTAATTTTTGCTTAACATGCTGAGAATTTTTCGCTCAATAATTGGATTGTTTCCATATATTTTAATTGATTTTTGCTTAATAATTTTGAATATTTTTCACACAATAATTGGACTTATTTCCAAAAAATGTTAAGTGCCTTTCACTCATTAGATTAAAATTAATTTATTGTGTACCATTATTCAAAATCATTGAATGGTTAATTATTTTTCATAATGTTTTTAATATTATATTTTAAAAAGAAACCATTTTTAAAGAATAAAATTTTTTTTTTTCAGGAGTGTTGAAATTGAAAAAGAAATCAGATTTATTAACTAAAAATGGCGGCTACAATATGGCGACAATTTTTTTTGTAATTTTTTGTAATCAAAGTAATTATGCATGCTCGCCGTTGTTTTAAGAGGTTATTGATTTAAAAAAAATATTTTAAAATTCAAAACGACGGTCAAACCAATAAAATATTTATTTAAAATTTATTTATTTTAAGATATTTTGAAAAAAAAAAATAACAGATTTTTTTAAATTTAAATAAAAAAATCTACAAAAAACTAAACGTCATGATTAATAAAACCTAAACGACATCTTAAATTTGACCGCCATTTACAATATTTCGGAAATTTTTTTCGTACTACTTAGTTTGTAAAAAAAAAAAAAAAAAAACAAAACTAACCTGCAAATTTCCTCTGTTGTCACCGGTTGTGTATTAAAACGATTTCTAAAGATAAATCGTTTCGGTGCGGTTGGCGTGTTTGCTGTTGTTCCAGCTGCAGCCACCGGCGATCTACTCGAAGAATTATCAGTTTTATTTAAACTATTCTCCATATATTTGACACGTTCAGCTACGGATATTATTGGTTTTTCAATAAAGGTGGTTGCCGCAGCAGCTACCACCGGCGGTAAACTACTATAACTATTCGAATTTTGCTGTGCATCTTGATCCAATGACCGGCAACGTTCCAGCACACTATTCGGTTCGAATATATCACAAGAAATCAATTTTTTCGCCGCAAAATCCATAGACTTACGACGACTAAAACGATAATTATCATCACTACTATTTTGGGTGTCCGTGACAGACTCTTCGCGGCTACTTTTCCGCGAACCCTTTAGAATTGGTCGAATTTCTTCAGCATCAGATGAGAACATTTTCTTCAGAATGGGACGAGGTTTATTAATGGTGGGTGTGTCCTGTTTTAAAATTGGTCGAATGTCGTACTCAATGTTCTCAGCTGTTGTATAATTGGAATCTTTATTCAGCTGTGCTGTGGCCAGAAAAACTGCCTCCGATATTGAGACATTTTTCGTGAGCGGTTCGTTGTTCGGTGTGGAAGTCTCTTTTTTCTTTAAAATACTTTGTGGTTCTGTGACCAAGCTTTGTTCACTATTGTATTCGTAACTTCGTTGTTTCAGAATGCCGTGTTGAATTTCCTCTAAACTATTACGACGTAGCATCGATACATTAATGCGTGACTCATCTAGCGAATGATTTGAACTGTAGTAACGACTTTCGTCCAACGAACTTCGTTTCTTCAGTATTCCTTGCTTAGGCGAGGACGTTCGGGTGGGCGTGTCAAGTGTGTTTGAAGAAAATGTAACCGGTGATGTATTATTTGAACTTGAATCAGTACTTTTTTTCAATATGGAAACAATCTGATTGGTTGCAGTTACATTTTCTTCTGATCCTTTAAGATCTTGTGCTCGTTGCATAAAAGATCGTCGACTGCTATGATCTGACGACGACGACGCCGGTTGTTTGTCCGATACAGATAAAATGTGTTTAGCATTTTTGTTTTCTTTATCAAAACGATTAGTAAACGTGTAGTTTCCTTCAGTGCTGGCCGAACGTTTGCGATTATTAGCGGACGAACGATTCGACGAAGTGGTAGGCGACTGCATCAGTGCTGCTGCATCATCTTGAACAGTATTGCGGTTCTCATTAGGAACTATTTCTATAAAATTAGTCTTTCGTTTGGTAATTGGTTGATTTTCATCAACATAAATATGTTTATTTTGTGAAAATTCTAAACTATCTACTTTAGCAACATTTTGTTTGTGACATATTTCCGTTATTTTCTCAATATTTGCCAATTCCGATTTAGTTCGTTCTTTTAGCGCATCCATTTTACGAGACACGTCCGACAAGCGTTTATTCTTTTTTAAATAACCGACATCTTTGACGACGGCAGCCCCGTTTAAACTGGGGTACTTTTCATAACTTGATTTATTCAATGAAATTCCTGAGGGCTGTGGTGACTGATAAATTCTACTGCTAACTATTGTACTTGATTGAAAATATGGCTTTTGGGTTAGTTGTGATGATGGTGTAGTTTGTTGATCTGATCGTTCATCTGCACTAGCCAACCCCTGGCTAGATGTTGCCGGTGAGGAGGCGATGGAAACATTGCCACCAACACTACGCGGATCAGTTTCAGCGGTTGGTAATACTTGTGATTTTTCTATTTGATCATCTAAACAATTAAAAAAGAAATATTTTTTTCAAACATTTTGTGATACGCTGTTTAATTTAATTTTTTTTTTTTAAATTTGATCTTTTTTATTTGATTAATGCTATTACATAACATAGAAAATTTGGACAATTTCAAAAGGAATCACAAAAATTTCTATAAATTTTATCAAAAATCTAAAAAATTTCTCATAAATTCTAGAAGTCTAAATTTTTTTAAATATATTAATTAATTTTTACAAGATACATTTTAACGGAAATTTTGTTTCTATTAAATTTTTAAATTTGCAATATTTTTTATGAATTCAACCAAAATCTTTAAAATTGTTATGAATTTGATCAAAATTTCAACGAAATGTTTCTATCTATCGATAAAACGGCTAAAACATTTAGTCGTTCTTGGTCCATTGTACTGCGCAAAAATGTTTTTATTCGTTTTAACGTAATAAAACATTTTTCAGATTCTATACGGATGGTATAGACGTCACTAAAAATGTTTCCATCAATTTCTTATATTGCTTTTTAAAAATTGTCAACAAACAACTTTGCTGATATGCCGGTCGTGTAAGTTTTTTGAAATATTGACTATAATATATCAACATGAAAAAATATATCCTTAAACAAATTTAAAAAATAAATAAATTCCTGACTTTTTAATAAATTTTCTAATTCAGTGGCTTTACGAATAGGTATATCATAAATCATCATATTGGTAATAATTGTAATCAAAAACTTGGATTAAATCATAATGAAAACACATAAGCTTTTTACATTATGCTATTATATTAGAAGGAAAAAAACATTTGTAAGGCGTTATAACATACGAATAAATATTGAAGTGCTCAGTGTAAAGCATTACAAAGTTATTTTTCTCTCAAAAATACATTCAAAGGACCAATCGCACCTGGACCTTATTGTCAGCAAATAATAAAAACATTAATACTAGCACACAATTTGTATATAGAAAAAACTGATACAAAATACGATCATAATAAAACTGTCCCATTTTTGTACTAAATATATGTAACTAGGTATAATCTAGTACAGCTTTATATTATTATTTTATAATTTTGGAATGAGTCTTTACTAATTAAGTATACTTTTTTTTATAGCAAAGTTTAAATATCATTTGATTGTTTTATTTTCGAATATAAACTTATTTAGTATTGATGTAGCCGTTATTTAGGTTTATATAATAACTATTGATTTTAAGTATTTAGTATTTTATTTTAAATCATTTGAAGCAAAAATAAAATAAAATAATTAATAACTAATAAAATGTATTATTTCTCAAATCAAAAGACTTCCTTACCTAATACCGGTGTGTTTCCTATAGGTGAAGCCAATTCTGCAGCAACTACAGTATTTACCAGAGGATATTTTAGTATTGATTCCATTGGTTCTATTGAATTACATCTAAAAATTCAGAAATAATATAAAATTAGTAAAAATAAAAATTGTCTATATTTAAAATGTTTACCTAATTTCAGGCGAGTGTCGATCACTTAAACTATCTTTATCACAATTTTTATTTAGCAAATGTAAATTTGTTGTTCCTTGCTGACGGCGGTGGTAATCTATAATCGGGAAACTATCCTCAACTATAGAATTATTTTCGGTAATATCAGCATTGTTGAGGCTGCTGCTAGTGCTGCTATTTTCCGGCAACAATTTCTCATTGACATTGTAATCCAGCAAGTCAGACAAATTATTTTTCAAACTATTTTTAACATTTTTAGAATCTTTCTCAATGGCAGCCGCAACAAATGAGTCCGATGTGCTCAACGGTTCATCGTCGTTATCTTGTATTTGTTGATTATTCATATTGTTGTCTACAGTAGCCGCTCTTTCCTGGCATAATATACCGAAGAGACCACTTGGACTACGGGAACGCAGACTTTTCGAATTGTTTTCATAGAAATTAATGTCGGCTGCTGCTGCTTCTGTATCATAGATTCGAAATGGTTGCTCTGTTTGATAGCTTAGGTTAGTGGTTTGTAATTTTTTCTCTAAATCTAATAGCAATGAGTTCGGTTTTATCGCATTGAAATCTGAAAGGAAATATTGAAAGTTGATATAGTATTTTTTGTTTATCAAATAATACAAAAGGTTTTTTTCAATTCTCTAATTCTAAACTTAAATATATCCAAAGTTATAATAATTCGTACTTCTTAATTCTATACATTTACAATATTCTTAAAAAAACAACATATTAGGGCTAAGATATTAATGATTGGCACCTGTTCCAATGATGGATGGAATATAAAGAGAAAATAGAAAAAAATAATCATCAGTACGACTACGACAGAGGCAATAAATTAAAAAAATTAAATATCATACACCATTGGATAAAGGAGAACTAAATTTATTTTGCTCCTCTCAGCAGTACTGATGATGGAACGTAGGTCCCGAAACGATAATTAAATTTTGAGAATGGGGTCCTACAAAAATAATTGTGATTAAAAAATATTTTTTTTGGTCTTAGCGCGTTGTTCCAGCCGATTATTTTTAAAATAAGAATAACTTTGTTTTAAATTAGACCGAACGCTAGTTTTAAAATACGCATAAATAACTATTATTGTTATTTTATTATATTTTGGTTCATAAATAAGGCAAATTAATTCTGTTTGTAAGAAGTATAGTATAGAATAAAATATAAAATACCGACTAGACAAACCTTTCTGACCAATTTTGATTGACGACTTTTAAAGCTTCGCGTACACAACAGCGTGGCGGCGAGGCAGTTCTTAACACGTAAAACAACCGCAATTTTGTTGTTATCTTACATTTTAAAAATTGCCGCACCGACACGCCACGCTCTAGAGAAAAGCAATGTATATAACAGTTTTGTCGCGTATTATTTAGTTTGTGGCAATTATACAAGGTTTTTTTTTACAAATTTCGTGTTAGTTTTTACAAAATAAGTTAAAACATAATATTTACAATTTTAGTCCCAATTCACTCATATAATAAAAATGCGCCTTAAGTTGGTTTCAAGTAAAAATGTACGGTAACTACGTGTTTATAGAGCCTGGATCGTGTTAATTAAACACAATCCAGGCTCTCCACGTGTGTTTACTTAGATACATTAAAAATTATAACTGATCTATGTTAAAATGTAATCCACTTCTCCCCTAATTCCCAATTTTTAGTTTAACAAAAAAATTTCTTGTAAAAAAAAAATTGTGATACAAATCTCAAAGTCTACAATGAAAATAATTAAATGCACAACATCAAAAAATTAAATTAAAATAAAAAAAAAAAATCCAAAAAATTAATTACCTTAAAAGTCACTTATTATTTTTAACAGTGTTATATAAATTTTAGCCAATAACAAATTACTTTATACTATTGCATCGCGCGCCTTGACTCGAGTAGTGTTTGTAGTGTACAAAAAAATATTTTTTTAATGTTTTTTAACTTATATAGTATTCGGTTTTTAAATTGGGGGGTGGGTTTTTGTTTCGCAGTAGGGTCGTGTGTTACAACAATTCACCTAGAACAAAATGAACAAAAAAGGGAAATCTAAATAAATTTTTGTTTAAATGAAATTTTGATTTTTTTTTTAAATAAATTTTGCGGTTAAAAAAAATGGTTTCAGTAAATCTATTTTTAAAAATACATGTGGGAATCTCTAGTCTTTTATAACATTACTGACCAGCTAAATTAGACCCATTTACCTGCCTTAATGGGCATTAAGCAGGGGTAGCCCCAACCCAAAATATGAAAAAAAAGCCCGCGGACCTTGCTTTTTTACCTCTGGAGAGGATCAAAATTTTTTCATATTGACGGATGACTAATTTGGGGGTAGTCCTCAACTCAAAATAGGCTAAAATAGTCGGCGATTGCACCAACTGTTGCCCGTTGGTAAGGGTCTAAGTTAACTCAAAATAAAAAAGAACGTAAAAAAGGGTGGTGAAAGAATTCCGTTACGTGGAAGGACCGCCAACCCTTCTTTTACTTTACGGACCAGCTGGATTCGACCAATTTAACTGCCTTAATAGGCAGGGGCAGACCGAACCCAACATATGCAAAAAAAGCCCGCGGACACTCCTTTTTTTACCCCTGGAAAGGATCCAAGTTCATTCATATTTACGGATGACAAATTTGGGTAGTCCTCAACTCAAAACTTGTAAAATAGTCGGCAATTGCGCCAACGGTTGCCCGTGGTAGGGGTCTAAGTTAACTCAAAATAAAAAAACGTGAAAAGGGGTGGTGAAAGAATGCCGTTACGTGACCGCCAATCATTTTTTTTATTTAATTGGTATATCCACTATCAAGTCAAGCCTAAGCACCAAATCATCACTGAATATTATTCTTTTATATGCATTTAGAGTGAACTTTTACCCTTCCCAGGGCTAAAGGGGAAGGGTCCGCGAGATATTGTTTTCATATTTGGTGTTGGGAGGTAATCCGTATTCCGTTCCCATTCGGGTGGGTGGAGTGGAGGTTGAATTCAGCTAGCCCGGTAAAAAATAATTGTGGGTTTGCTATACAAAAGACTTTTAATTACCAAGTAACTTAAACAAACAAAAAAAGATTTACAATAAAAAATATGTTAATAAAATAGATGGCGATAAAGAACCAAATTGTATCATGATTTAGTGCCTCCCTCTCACATTAAACTAGGAGTGCAGAAATCAGTCAACTATATCATAAAAAATTTATATTTTTGATTTTTGATTAATTACAGAATATGGTAAATTTAATACAAAACTTCAATATGGCAGAATATTGCTATGTAAAATATTATGTATTTTATATTACCAGGTGGCGCTGTATTTGTGACTTGAATTCCATCATTATTTAAACATAAGATTGCATTAATAGCCAGTTAAAATGAACTAATATTTTAGTGTAAATTTCCTAGATAAGTCATCCAACTTCTAGAATTTGAAATGGATTTTGGTTTAAAAAAATTTTGCGCCATCTATTGTTAAAAAATTCCAACATGACTTTTAGGTATTTACAATTAGTACAATATTAGACATTTTTTATCATATATGTATCGATTTATAAATATTATTCAGTGATGGAAACCGGAAAAATATTTTGTAACGTTACTCATTTCGTTACATGAAAAAATTAAATTTCGTTACGGTTACAGGTACGTAACGGAATTTATTTTCCGTTACGTTACCGTTATTTCGTTACACTATACTACCTATATTTCATAAATTATGGGAAATTTATCAATTCAATCTTTAGACAAAATGTTTTACACACTACTAAAAAACGCAACTTAAGTGAGTGTCGAGGCTAGATGTTCACTCTTTCTGGCTGTATTTGATTCAGAAAGCCCGAAAAATTTTAATTTTTCACATTTTCGACCATAGCTCACAAACCGCGCATATTTTAGCATACCCATCTTTGACAAAAATGTTTTCTGCATCAACAAGACTAACTTTGCTAAACATTAGAATAACCTACAAAGATCCTATTATAGTTGTTTCAGCCGTTCTAAGGAATTTTGCCACCAAAATAGTACATTTCACTTTTTTTTCAAAAATAGATGCTAATAATTTTTTGCGTTACGTTACACTTTAACGTTATTTTACAATTTTGAAATTTCGTTCCTTTATTTATTTCGGTTTTCTAAAAATATTTCGTTACGTTACAATAACGTTATTCCAACACTGATATTATTCCATACATAGGTAAGCATAATATCCGGTTTTCAGTCATTAGAGAATTTTTTCTCTTTTTTGAGTGAGTTAGGGCATTAATAATTAAGGATTGTTAACCATCTCTATATGCACCTCAAGGAAATCCTTCTCTTGATTGGGTGTTTTTACTCTCTGCCTTTGGTAGCCGATGCTTAGGGAGTTTAATCATTGCATTAATACGGCAGTCGATATTCACTCACTATGCATCGGTTGACCGACAACCCAAGGCAGTGATAAATATTTTTTTCTTTTTATAGTCTAGTGGAAATAATACGCGCGGGTTATAGGATTTATATAATTTAAAAGCATTATATGGTCGATAATTACTGCGCAGGATTAAGATAATTTACATGCTGGCCATTTTTATACGAAGTTTCTCGAAGCTCTAAAATTGACGTAAAAAAGCCAATTTCTATAACATAATTGTTATTGTTACCTGAGCAGGAGTAAGAAAAGCTCTTCATTGAAGTCATACGGGAAATATGTCAAGTCAAAGTTAACAAAAATGGCGCCTTATATAATATGAAGAAATACGGCAGACTTTTTCGCCATGTTATTTTTGGTATTGCCATAAGTTAAAAACGGAATATTAAAACCAACAACATTGTATTTTTTGCGAGAAAAGAGCGATATGTGTGCGTATTTTTGGCTTATTATTATTAAATTTCTACATGCTTAAATTAAAAACTTAGTAAATTAGAAAATTAATTACTTACAAATTAATGACTTAAAAATAATTAACTTAAAATTTAAAAAACCAATGAATTTCTAAATGATTTATTTAAAAAATGTGATATATTTATTAGTTATAATATCTAATGATGTTGTTAATTAAAAAAAATGCTTTTAAATTGTTATTAATTATATTAGTTTATTCTAATTTTGTACAATTTATTTTTATTTTAATTAATTAATATTTCAAAAGTATACTTATCGACAATTTTTTACAATTGCTTTTTATTTATTAATGATAAAATGATTAATATTAATTTATAAAAAATACTTATCGACAATATATTATGGCTGATGAAGTAAAAAAATCAACATATCAAGTCTCTAATATATTAGTTAGCCTACAAAAAAAACACCTCCAAATCCAAATTAATTAATTAGTATAATATATTCGCATGCTTTGTAAATAGTAGCCAAAAACATTTTGAAAACGTTGTTTTTAGTATTACCTGATGCAACCGGTTCATCGAGGCCAAAGATCATTGCCAGCTCTTCGGCCGAATTGTATTGAGATTCATCTTGTGAGGCTGTGAAGGCAGGCGATGGTGACGGTGAGATGTTGGGGTGGGTTTGTGATGGTTGTGATTCGGCGGCAATCGTTGTGGTGGGTAAAGCTTTTTGTGGCAAAATAATTTCATTAGGTATGCTTGGAGATTGTATTGGATCGACTGTAGGGTTTATTATTTCTAAAAAATCGTGAGTTTTCGGTACAGGAGAATTTTTAATTGTGACTGTTGCGGGAAGCTCTTCTTTGGCATCTGACCATTCTGTTTTTTCTTCGGAAATTTCATCTTCTTTGCTAACTTTTGTGCTGGCAACTTTTGCAAAACATTCTTTCATTATAATGTCAATTTCCTCTTCCATTGGAGCGGTATTTTGATCGAGCGTAAAAGATGATTTAGAAATCGGCAAAGAACTGTTCGAATTAAGATTATCATAATCGGCATTTTCATATTTTGGCAAACTTTTGTTTTCATTATCTAACTCTCCTAATGTGCTTATCTGTTTCATACAACGGTCAGCAATTGCCCCAATGTTCATGGAACTTGGTTCCAATTGTTCGAGCAATGAAGACACGGCCGTTTCGGAAGACTTTGTGATTTTACTTTTTATTTTAGCAATATTTTCATTTATTTTATCAAATATTGTTGCATCATCGTCATCAGTGGGTTTATCTAATTTTTCTAATTTTGTTTCAACTATTATGGCAGCGGCAGATATTGGTTCATCTTGTGTACTGGCACTTGTTGGGCTGTCTACTTTTTGATCAACTGAATGGCACAATAATTGCTTATTTAATTCCTTAGAGTTATTGACCTCCCGTCTTAGCTCCAACAATTCTTGACTTATTTTTTCACTATTTTCTTTGGCTTCACGTGAAATAGCATTCAGTAGATCTTCCATACCACTTTCATGCTGAATTATCTCATCAGAGCTGCCACTACGGGCTAACAAATTTGGCGACGGATTGAAGCCGACCGTCGGATGTGATTGAGCAAATGCTGACCTATTATTACTAATTGATATTTTCGGATAAAGTTCCACCGGCGATGACTTCATTGTGGATGGTAAATTAAATACGGCTCCTCTGTTCTTTGTAGAGATTACGGGCGGCTCCAGCCGAGAAATGTCACGTTCACGTTGCAAGACAAATAATGTTGAAGGATGATCCTTGGTACTGGCTTCGTTAATGTTATCCAAACTATTTCTACTTTCCTGTTGATAAATTCTGTCATAGGATTCCAAATCCCCACCAGAAGGTTTGGCCGCATTTTTCGTTATTAAATCGCATATATTCTCGGACATTGAACGAACGGCTCTTTGGCTTTTCTTTCGAACATTCTGCTGAATAGATTGGTCCAACTTCTGCTGATTTCTGGCTAAAATTGCATTTTCCTTACGTAAATTACGTACGGCCAGATCGTCTGCAACTAAATCCGGACTCTTCGATGATGAAATTGATTGTCGATTTATGGTCTGTGATATTTGCAGATAATCGGTTCTGTGTGAAATTGCCGGTATCGGACCGACCGGTATACCAAATGGTGGTTGTGAGATTACAGTTTTTGGTATGCTGTTGGCACGTTTTAAATTTCGATAAACAACATCGTCCAAT
This sequence comes from Diadocidia ferruginosa, assembly GCA_027564275.1. Taxonomy (NCBI): domain Eukaryota; kingdom Metazoa; phylum Arthropoda; class Insecta; order Diptera; family Diadocidiidae; genus Diadocidia; species Diadocidia ferruginosa. The sequence continues at coordinate 3,004 of JANSTW010039427.1, read as the reverse complement.
AGAACGTCGGCCGAACTAATTACGTCGTTTTCTTCGTCTTCATTTTTGTCAAATTCAATACGACTGGAATCAGTATCCGGCACAAAATTATATTTTTCTACCAAATTAGCGTCACCAAGTCGAAGACTTTTATAGATTGCTTCCAGTTCATTTATGGAATCTTCTAGATTCTTTGATTTTTTACGCTTATCTATGGCCGAATCTTCTACTGGCTTAACGGGAGATTTTGGAGGAACTTTATTATATTTTATTGGTAAAATTGGTTGAGCAATTGTCTTTGCGACATGTTCTTCGTATTTATTTAATGGATTTAATGAGATTCGATGATTTTTAGCACTTGGCAATGAATTAGATTTATTGCGCTCGATAATCGAATAATGGTGGGTGGTCGGTTGATCTATTGACTTTGCAGAAAATATACAACTTTTAGATGGCACTAAACACAGGCTTCCCTGAACAATGTTCTCATTTAAGTCGTCTTTCGGTTTTACTCGATAAAAATCATTCGGTGTTGTTCGTTGACCAATCGGATAGGATTTTATTGTTTCGTCCGTGTGTCGTTTTAACGATTCGGCTCTGTCGATTTTTTTCCAAAAATTTGCAGCACTTTTCATTGGCGACGGAGGAAATGCACTTTTAGACATTTCCATAGATTTTTGCCCCTCATACACAACGTCATCCGAAACTAAATGTATTGGTCGTCTCGAACGTGGTGTTAGGTCAGCCGAATATTTGTATTCACGATACGGAAGGTCCGGTACGAAATTGCCGGGCGGTTGTTCAGCGTAAAATTTTCGAAATCCTATCGGTTGAACGGATGCAGGACGTTGTGGCAAAATTTTCTGAAATGGACGCGACAATTTGTCATCACTTACACAACGACTATTTCTCAAACCATTGTTCAGCAGATTATTTTGATCAAAATTATAAGAAACCGGACGGCATTCAGCAGCAGCACCATTGTTCATCAAGAAACGACGTTGTGGATCTCTAGGAGGCGGTGCCGGAGGCATACTAGAGAATTGTACGTCCCGGGTAGGCGAAGGGCGAACAAGATAATTTTCGTAGTTTTGATTGGGCAAACGCATCGATAAATTCGATTTCAAGTGGTTTTCTTTATTTTGCATGGGCACATTTGTGAGGCTACTTGAATTGCGCAAACAATTCGTTGATGCGTACACTTGTCTGGAATTTTCGTGACAATTAAAATTAGATTTGATCGGTTGCAATTCCTCTCCCTTTGACATACGTTTCAAATAGCGTTCTGTTCGGGCTGACCGTGATTTTTTATTACCCGAACTGCTGGTGCCGAGACTTTCGTCACTGCGAAATGGCGAAATGTCACCGGAATTTTCTTTAGCAAAATGTCGACGATCCGCATAATTAACCTTGTCATGCCACAATTGTTGATCCAACGATGTGGAATTTAAATCTTTCCTATTCGTTATGTGATTATATGGCTGTAAACTGTTGTGTTTACCATTTATAATAATTTGATCACCAAACCCACCCGCCGCAACGATACGTTTCGATTTCGAAGGCTTTCGTTTTTCAGTCGGCAAAAAACCAGCCTTACGATCTTCCTCACTGCTCGACTCACTTATCAGATCGTCTTTCTTTTTACGACGAAAGAAACTACCCAACGACCATTTTTTGTTATTTTTAATATTATTGTTATTGCTATTGTGATTCGCATAATCGTGTATTATTTGTTGTTTCTCCATATTTTATATATAAACTAGTTGATCATTCAATAAATTAATTGTAGTGATGGCACGAGGAATTTTCGTTAAATCTAAAACAAAAATTAAAAATTTATTAGAAAATGTTTAAAAAAAATTAATTTAATTATATTTAGTATATAGGGCACAATCGTTCAATTTAATGAATCGTTCAAATCGAACGATTCAGTTAAAATGATTCGTTTGTTTCATCTAGACTTGAAATAAAAAAAAAATAAAATATCAAAAAGAACTTTTATTTTTTAACTCCACCCCCAGGCGTTTTGAAAACTTAAAAAATATTTATTTTCACTTCATCCCTAATGTATAAAATAAACGAGAAACGTTAGGCAAAAAACCAGGAGGACAAGATATCACTATAATAGAAGTAGCTTCTTAATACCTGATGCATTGTTCTGTTTAGCCACAAATTAAAGAAAATTTGTGAACGATAATAGTTTGATGATAGAAAAAGTAATCGTTTTTATATACGAACCGAGCAAGACCAACACATCTCCAACCCATACATATCAATCCAATTATTATCACATGCGAATAATTAAAGTTAACTAAGTAAACAATATTGTTTATGATAACAAAATCTTTTTATACGAATCGGGCTGGATTGACACATCACCAACCCATACATATAAATCGAGATATCAATCCTATTAGTATCAGATGTTAAAAATGAAAGTTAACTAGTGAACAATATTTTTTTTAATGATAAAAGAATCTTATCATTTCGTTCGAAATGAATCGATCTTTTTATTCGAATCGGTCATGACCGACACATCTCAATACTAACCCTTTCGTGGGTAAATAATATTTTTTAAAGAATTCTTTTTAATTTTTTCAGAATAATTTCTTTTAAGTCGCTTGACACATATACATATGGAGAGTGTGACACAGAGCATGTTTTGCAAAAAAAATCCTTCCTTTGTTCAAAAGGTTCAATGAAAATTTATTAGTTTAATTAAAAATTAGAAACTAAGAGCTGTAGGCTCTTTTATAAATTGTTGTAACAGGTATATTATTCTACCCGGTGATGATGAGAGGGAATGGAACTTATTACTCCATTTCTCGAGAGAATTTCCGGGTCCTGTTTGGTGATGGGATATATTCCAACATTATGGTGGGACGTAAGAGTTGTTTTCATCCCTAAGCCGGGAAGGGCCACATATACGGATGCTAAAAGTTTCCGATCTATTAGCTTGACCTCCTTCCTTCTGAAGAGTATGGAGAGGCTAATCGACAGATACATAAGGGATGGCGCATTAATA
>JANSTW010039416.1:0-14933 GCA_027564275.1 Diadocidia ferruginosa | reverse complement strand
GGCTAGTGCGAGTTGCTGACAACACTCCACCTTTGATATAGTCGTCAATGAAAACCATGGTATCAGATAGAACAAAAGGGTAAAATGGTCTCTATACTCCCTCGGTTCGGAGTAAAGAACACGATGATGATGATGATGCAATCAAGCACTAAAATCGATCATAACAAGGTCGAAGCCATAAAACTTCTGGATAATTTAAAATTGTACTGGCCATATCCAACAAACAAACGATATTTTCCGAGAAAAAATATATTTTAAAATTATCGAAAGAAATAGTACTTTGACCAGGATTACGTAAAATATAAAATGTTGATCGAATCAAATCAGGGATGAAATCAATAATTTATTCGATCAAGAAATTATTTTTTGATCGAATCAAAATTTTATTAAATCAAAATTTGATCGAAGCAAATTCTGATCGAATCAAAATCTGATTAAATCGATATCAGAAAACTGTTGATCAAATCAAATCTGATCGAATCAAATAAACAAATAGTGATTCAATCAAAAAATTTTAGCAATAAACCAAATCGGATTTGATCGATAATATTTCTGATTTGATCAATACAATTTTTTAATTTGATCGAATTTTTTTTAGGGGTGGGTTTTTTAATATAAATGTTGGAAAGTGTAGGAAGTGGTTATAATAGCTGATGTTGGGGTTTTTCAAAAAATATTGTTTTTCGATTTTTGGGTGGGTTTTCTTACAACACATTTTTGAAAAGTGAATATAAGTGGTAGGGTTTAATAAAAATGTTTTTTCGATGAAGTGGTTAGTGGGTTTAAAAAACGGTTTTTTTTATATTTTGGAGTCGGAGATAAAAGATTGGAGGAGGTTAAAACAACTTGTAATTTTTGAAAAGTGTATAGATAATTAGAATTGAAATGTTACAAATTTTCGAAAAATTTCAAAAAATTCAAAATTGACAAAAAATTAAAAATATCAAAAATCTTAAAAAAAATTAAAATCTTAAAAACAATCAAAAATTCTAAAAAATAATCAAAAAGTTTAAAACTTTCGCTTAAAGATGCCTTATAATTTCATATTTTGAAAGTACTTTTACGAGAGGTAATAAACCGGGGGGTATGATCATTTTTATTTGTACTAAAATCCAATGGCTTTTCCATTCCTGATTTGCAATATACAATAATATATAAATTTAGATTATATAGAATATAATATATAAAGACAATAGAATGTACAGTGTTTATACGTATATTAGATTTACAATTTAGATTGTAAAGGACTATATTATTTGTAAACATACGGCTCCTCAGTGTGCTTGAATAATGGCAACTTTATCTATCCTATCTCTATTTGTATTTATACTTGTTTATAAGGACTATATCGTATATGTATACTGTATATATTTACTACTATATTGAATGTATATATTATATTATATAAAGTACATAATATAAAATATATACTTATATGGATATATGCTATTCAATATAATATTAGAATATTAAAATAGACACAGGCAGGAGCAGGACTACATTAAACAATAAAACAGTTAAATGTTATTTGAGGAAAGCTTATGTGAAGAAAAAAAGATTCAATTTTGTTCGTAAAATAAATTGAGAGATTTAAATATTAATGTTCTTATATACGAGTGATATTTTGTATATCGATTACAAACAGATTAAATATATATACTGGCAATACTGTAAACGATAGCAATAAACCCATATATGGTTTAACTATTGCTATTATGGTAAAGGTTACTCAAGAAAATTCAAAAAATGTTTAGGTTATTTAACATTAATGTCTATATATGGATAAAAAGTGATAAAAGCCCTTTTCGAAATTGTACATAATGGCCACATGTATCAAAATACTAAATTCCAATTTGTATATATAAAGAGCTATATACTACACTTATATTGTAACATTCGTAGATTGTAACAGAAGTGTAGTGTTAACGAAATCGACTAGACAAGTGTTTTAAATCGATTGCCCTACTAATAAAACGCTGCTAATAATCATATACTTCATTTGAAATAGTATATAGTTTTAAAGAGGATATTTCTATATTTGAAAACAGGGTTTATAACTATATACATAAAGTTAAAATACGTTTATCGTGTATATATAGTTAAGTACAACATATTTATAGAAACACATTATGTACAATTAATTCTTGTGCTTTTAAAAGATTTAGCTTTGATACAAAAAAATGGAAAATTCTTAATGTAAGTAATTTATGTTTCTTTGTTAATAATGCATTTTTCAGAAATGAAAAAAAAAATACTTGACATAATTTTGTTTGCATTAAAAAAATGTTCAGCAGGACCGTATTTAGCACCAAAACTGTCTTGCACCGAAAGTGCCTATAGCACCGAATTGTCTAGAACCGAATTGCCTAGCACCGAATTTCCTTGCACCGAATTGCCTTGCACCGAAAGTGTCTTGCATCGAAAGTTTCTTTTTCAGCACCAAAATTGCCTAGCACCGAATGACCTTGCATCGAAAGTGCACTGAAAGTAAATCTGCTTCATGTATTTTTAGAAGGATAAATTATAGTAATACACGATGAAAGGAAAATCTGTGCTAGGCATTTTCGGTGCTAAGCACTTTCGATGCTAGGAACTTTCGGTGCAAGGTAATTCAGTGCTAGGCTTTTGTGGCTAGTGTTTAGGCTTTTGACATTTTAAGACGAATGAATAGGTTAATCAAATGAAAACGATTTTTATAGAAAAAATAAAAATATTTACAAATTTGAAAAAAAAACGTCAGCTTAGTTGTATGAAAGTTGTAGGAAATTGTATAATCTATAACTTTGTGACAATGACTTTGTCACGTATACGCTATAAATACGCTGCAACTCGAAGATCTCGATTTCTATTATTATAATATAACTATATTTTAAGAATTTTAGATAACAAAAATTATATATAAATAAAAAGATTACAATTCTCAATAACTACTGTAATATTGTTTAGATCAGGCCCTGTACACAGACACTATTATTATTTATAGAACAATAATCTCTATACTCTATACTTTCATAATATATTTTTATTCATTTGTGTAACAAGAATTTTATATTTTTTCTCTAGTGTTTTTAAAAAAGGATATTTTTATAAAAAATTTAAATTATACGTTTGAATTTTTATGATGACACATTTAAAGTGCATAAAATTTGTGTATAAATATTAAAGCTTTTTTACATGAATGAGCAAACTTAAATTATATGCGAGAGTAGAGTTATAACTAAACTATTATTATTGTACGTTAAAGAATATTTTATTTTTGGAAATTATTTTCAATATTTTTAAAATATAATTATAATCTATATGGATAATGTATGTAAATAATTCAAGCCCTAATTTAGGTCAAAATGGTAAAATTGCCTTCTATTTTTTGCGTTTTATGATTCTCTGATTCAGAAAAACTAAAATAAAAAAGTGACCGTCCTCCTGTCAGCAAACTATTAGACACAAGAAAGTTTTACACCATTGGACGGATGTGGGCAAAATTTGGAGAGAGTAATTTAGTGATTGCATTTGGAGTCTCTAGGTCAAAGGTTAAGGGAGCTCCCATACAATTTTTTTCGGGATATTTGGAGTCTCTATATGTCAAAAAGAAAGTTAGGCTCCATATTCGTTGTATGTATATCGTTATACGTATAAAAAGTTTCCGGATTTTTGTCAATTTTGGTGTGGATGCGTTTTAAGTGCCGCAATACTCTGGGCATCCACTTGGGGTCTCCAGGTTAAAGAATAGGGGGCCTCCTATCTTATTTTTTGTCGTTGTATATATCTAGAAATTTTTTGTTTGTATCAGTTTTCAGATGTTAAAAGATGGTATAAGGGCATCCCAATTATGAAGAAATACATGCATGTTGCAACCTTCGAAAACCTGAAAATCAAGTTGCAGGCAGTATACTAATTATAATTTATAACACTGTTTAGTGTTTAAACATATTAAGACTTAACAATTGTGTTGTAAGATGGCTCATCAACCACCCACTTTAGTCCAAGAAATAAGGCATAAAAAGGGTGAAAATCTCACAATTTTTTTTTAATAAATTTTAGGGACCCATACACATATTAAAAATCCAAATTTGTGACCTTGAAATATGGCTGCTTGAGCCGCCATCTTATAAAAATTGCGAAAAATTGCTCCGATTACGAAGTTTAGTATTATATCTCAAAAACAGTAAAAAGTAGTAGATAATTATTTTATTTTTTTAGTCTTTGAACATTTGAATGTTGTATTTGGTTTACTATAGTTTATCTAAAAGAAGTTACTAATTATGAAATAACATAAAAACATATAAGAAAAGTCTTCCATATTCTCGTTGGTGTAATATTATTACCTAAAATCCATTTTGAAGTAAATACAAATTTGAGAAAAGCTTATAAAAACACATAACATAGAATGAAACATTGCGATCATTGGAGTCATATTCAACCCGACTGTCGTCCTTATTGATAAATAATTTTTTTTAATTCAGTTTTTACTATTTCCTCTTCTTGTTGAAAAATTTAAATTATTTTAAAATTATAAAAAAATGAGGCAACAATGTATAATTACCTGAAAACCTATAAAAAATATGGTGCAGAGCGAAGCAAATTGTGCGAAATATTTACATAACATAAGGCTTAATACAAAACAAGGCTTGCATTTGATACATTTTTGTGCGTATAACTAAGATAATTTAAGAAAGAATATGCTCTTCTTATATAAGAAGTTCTCTAAAACCAAGAATAACAAACCCTATATAAAAAGTGTAAATGAAATTCAAAGAAATTATAAACATAAATTCAGACAAAATATACAATAAAGCTTTTAATGGATTGAATTTTGCTTTATATTCGTCTAACCTCTGTTTCGATGACTTTCTCTATGACTTCGACGGTTCTCAGGTGTGGTATACCAGTTATGGGACATGGAACTTCTTCGGTACGTAGAGTTTTCTTTTCACCGACCACCGTTTCGGTTTCACGTACAATAAAAGCGCCAGGACTTGATTTTACAGCAATTCGAGGAAAAACGACGGTCTGTCGATTATTTTTGAATGTGATTATAAAAAAAAATCGCTCTTATATAATTACCAAGTAAATGAGAACCCTGATTTAATTATAATTACCCTAAAGATGGGTGATTCAGTTAAGTGCGCAACAATTTTAACGGGTTATAGAAGACCCCTATAGATGAACAAAAAATCGTTCCAACCCCTTCCGATTTCGAGCAAATTTTTCAATTTTTCGACAATTGCTGAGATTGCTATACTTAATCAATCATATATCATCGAAGTTACTCATGCTAAAACGCCAAGGTATGACTTTTTAAAAAGGTGATAATATTGCCGAAAAGATTAAAAAAAATAAAAACATAGTAGCTGCATTGATTCAAATTTCAGGAAAGGTCACGTTTTAAAATCGGACGTTAAATTTACTGTTATTTTACTCTAAATTTTACGACAATATTCCAGATTGTTATTGAAAGAAGCAAATTATAGGCTCTTATACAAAAACAAATTGGGGGATTAGATAATTTTTTTTCGAAGTTATTCCCCAAGTTATTCCCCAAAAACCAAATGATAACATGGTAAAAATGTTTTTTTTTAGAATTTTTCATTTTAAGAGTGTAATTAGTTAACATTTTATAATTGTTTTTTACTTGAATTATAATAACTTGATTAAACTATTTTTATAAAAAAACCCGTATTTTTGTTGTGGGTTCGAGGCTCGGTAGGGCCAAAAAAATTTCACATCTGCGTTTGCAGTGGCCCGGAAGTCACTTAAAGACGTTGTCCGCCTATATGCTACCAACTGATAGGGTTCCTCATACAGTGTAAAAACCTGCCCCACTGATCACCAAACAAAAATATGGCTCGTGCGAGTTGCTGACAACACTCCACGTTTGATAAAGTCAAAGATATAGTCGTCAATGAAAACCATGGTATCAGATAGAATAAAGGGTAAAAATGGTCCTTATGCTCCCTCGCTTTGGAATAAAGGACACGATGATGATGAAAAACTTATTATTAATCATTCATATATGCGCGAAAAGTTCCAACTTGGTACCTTTTTTTTAATATACCTAAAAAAACGACCTTTATTCCGTTACTTTTATATAAACGATAAACGTTTTTATTGTCAACAGAAAAAGCTTATTTTTTTACATGGCGCGTTATGAAGAATTTAAAATTGACGCTTCTGAATCAATTTGCAAAATTAAGTTCTATTCAGCGTATATATGTAAAATTATTAGTTAGCCAATTTGTTAAACAAAAAAATCTTCGTTTATGCAATTTAAGCTCTCATACTCAAAAAAAGAATAATTTTCAAAAGAACAATGTCATCGCACAATGAAAAGCACAAAGCCTATAAACGACTATATTGTCACATATATTTTTTTTCGTATATAAAGCTCATTGTGTCTATAATATGTACAAAAGTAAGTATATGTTGAAATTCGCAGGTAAAAAATGTGAAAGTCTTTTGTGTTTAATTAAGCAAGAATAAATCTGAAAATCAATTTCTAGATGAAAATATTCGTTTTTTTTTTACCTTTAATACAGTCAAAGATTTTGTGTATTTTGTCTCATTCTATAAACGAAATAATATTAACTTTAAATAATTACCACTTTATAATAATTTTTTTGTAATAAATTTTAATCTAATTCATAAAAAAATTAAATATTGAAATATATTTCTGAGATCTTTCTTGAGTTTGTACGAAAAAAATTTATACGTTTCGTCCGATATTACGAACATCTTCATGCGATGATTTATATAATTTAAATTGAATTGCATTTTGCTGATTTTTTTTAAATTAAAAAAAAATCTAAAATTTTATCGTTCTTTACCATGCAATCGCATTCAACAGAATTACAGATTTTTGTTTTAAAGAAAAATGTTTTAATTTTCTAACTATAAAATAAAACAAAATTAATTTCTTTACAACAGCCACTAAAATTATCGAAGATACACATTATAAATGAGAAGTAAAAATGCCTTTTTTTTGCATGAATGAATTTTAAACTTATGAGACTATATGAGACTTTTGTTTCGCTGGTTAGTTTAGATCATCGTGGCCCACAATTTTATGGCTAAAGAGCTGCAGTATTTAAAAAATAAAATCTATTGTATAAATTTATATTTGTTTCCTTTTGTTCAATTTTTCAAAAAGAAGATGATAATAAATTTTTATTTTATTTTATTGTTTATTATTTAAGATTTTTTATTTATATTAAAAGAGCGATTTGAGCAATTTCTTTTTTTATATTGTTTAAATATTCTTTGGGGAGCTGGTGGAGTGAATTGAGTTTCTGCACGGGCATCACTGGTTTAGATGTTTATGATTAAATGGTGCTTATACGTTAACAATATATCTTATATATATACAAGGATAAAACTGTATAAATATAAGTTGTTTGTTTTGTTGTGGCAAGGATATAACAACACATAGTGCAGATCCCTATAGATGTGAGATGTTAAAATATTATTAAAAAAGAAATTTTTAATAAAAACAGCTCAACTGTTTTTTTATTTATATGAAAAATTGTAATTTTCCTTAAACTATCGTCGTTTTGTAAAAATTTTTCAATTTCTATTTTCTACCATAAATTATACGGTACAAGATGAGCTTTATTATTATCATTTATAAATTAAGATGCTTTGGGGAATTTCTATATTTGCCACATATACGCGATTTGCCAACAGCAAAAAATATTTAAACATTTTCTATATATTTATTTTCTCGGCTTATATGCCGCGGTAATCATTTTTGCGAAATATTTTTATATTTTTCTCTATTATTATTTAAGTTAATAATAAGTAATGAGAAAAATGTCAACATATTATAATGAAAAAAAAAATTATCTCGAGGTTTTTCAATTAAAAATTATGTGCACTTTCCCATATATATGAAATTATTATGCAATGGTGTTATGTATATAGAGGAAAAACATATATATATTTATTCTTCAAACTACACTAGTCTTTTTCACTTCACTTAAGTTGAGTGTTCAGTTTAGTGCTAAAACAGCCACTATATTTTATATTATATATAGTAGCTCATAATATGTGTGATGTGTATATATTTAGAGCACTTTTCACACTTTATTTTTTTTTATGTGGAAGCTTGTTTGTTATATATAATATGTTTTTCCAAGCTACATATGGGAAATTCGTGACATTATTAACATATATGTTGTTAAAGATTGTGCGATGATGATTTACACCTTATATAGTATGGTATATAACTTGCGATATGACGTGTATTTTATGTAAACAACTAACTTCATGTGAAGTCATTGTATATATGTAGAGTTATATAATATATAATATGTAAACTTAACATAATCGCGCCTATAACATATAGAAATATTATGAACCTAACAGGTATAGTAGATATTATGGAAAATGTGTGAAAACTTCACACTTGAAAAATCTACTTATTAAATGTCGTTTGTTTCATTCTTTGTATATATGCATTTAAACCACTGCGCGTTACATGCATATCTATGTATATAGGTAAATGTAGTGCAATTTGTTTAATATTTACAAATAAAATAATTTAATTAATTAACAATAATTGGAAAAACAATAAAGTAAACACAATAATTATTAAATTAATTTTTAGGAAATTTTGTTTAATTTTTTAATCAGCAGAATTAATTCTCGTTCGAAATATAGGGTTAACCATATATAGATAAAAAACGCTAAAGTTGAAGTTAGATGTTGAATTTTGACAATTTATTAAGAAAAAAAAAGAAAGAGATATTATAGCAAAAAGTCCAATTGCAAAGACTTTTTTTTCTGAACGACACTTTTTTTTGGAAGGACGACTTGTTTTTTAAAGGGCGGTCTATTTTTCTCTCAATAGAGACTTTCAAGCCTTTGTTTTGTTTCATTCGAATGTAGACATTTTTGTATCTTATATTCTCTATCTCTTTCTTTTTTCTTGATGAATTAAAAAAAACGGCAACGTCTAACTTCAACTTAATTCTAAGCATTATAAGAACACAAATTATGCGCATTTTGTCAAAATCATTTATATTACATAACAGTAGCTTTTAATGTCAAGTTTAAAAAACTTATATAGGGTCAATGTCCTGCTTTTATTATTATTAATATTATCTCATTCATTTTAATTTTTTCATTATTAATTTAAATGGGATAAAAATTTGTAAAAGTGATAAAAATGTTCTTTCGTATCAATTTTAAATATATTTATCAATTAAAGAGCATATACCTAAAGCTATGGCACTTAATCAAGAAAACGGGCCGTTTAAAAACGGGCCGTTCGAAGAGTATGACGTTACAAACGGGGATATAAATCGGGCCCGTAAAATTTTAAAAATCAAACGTCACCATTTGAACGGTTGTTTTGGCATTTATAAGCACTCGAACAAGCAAGTCCTTTTCCTCTATATTTCGTCCATTAAACACAATTTATTTTATCCATTTGATTGAATTGTTCTTTACAAAAATAATTTTCACATCAAATCAATAAAACTAAAAAAATATTAAGATAAACACAGAAATAAAATTTGACAGCACAGCCGTTTCTTTATAAAAAAAACGGACTAGTTGGATCGAAAACGTTACCGTTTGCAAACGGACCCGTTCGAATAAAACTGTTCGCAAAACGGCATCTAGTTTTCATAAGTGCCAGTAGCATTGAAATATACGGGTCGAATAAACAGTGACGTCATACTCTTCGAGCGGACCGTTTGCGAACGACCCGTTTTCTTGCTTAAGTGCCATAGCTTAAGTCTTTTTTTAATTATATTATATATATAGTGATATGACGTCACTGAATATCTGTCTATCTGTCATGAGACACAAGAAAGTTTTACACCAGTAGACGGATCTGCCCAAAATTTGGTGGAGGCTTTTTTTAGAGGTCCCCTCTGAGATTACATTTCGAATTTCTGGGTCAAAAGTTAAGGGGGGCTCCCATAGGATTTTTTTTTCTAAAATAGCCGAAAAATATCAGCATATATATAGAGAAAGTGTATTACTAGTAAACGGATGTAGCCAAAATTTGGTAAGGACGAGTTATTAGTGATTTCATGCTCTCGAATTTCATTTGAGGACTATAGGTCAAAGGAGAAGGAGGGCTCACATATGTTTTTTTGTCTAAAAATGGCAAAAACAAAAAATAATAAAAATATGAGCATATAGATTAAGCTTTTTTCTGGTAAACAGATTTGGCCCAATTTGAAAAGGGTTTTTTGTAGTCTCATACTCTAGGATTGTATTTGGGGTCTATAATTTTGGTGGTCCTTTACTATGTGATTGCATTTGAAGTCTATAGGTCAAAATTTAAGTGGCTCCTATACGTTTTTTGGTTGAACTGCAGTATAGCGAATTTGCTTAAAATAAGCCACACATATATGCAGAATAAAAGATTGGGTAAGTTAAAAAAATGTGTAGTATATACTTTGGGGGAATGCACACCCCTTTTTAAAATAGGAGAAGCTTAACTTTTTTTAAAAACAATATCGAAATATAAAAATTTTTAGGAGTTGTGTGATGTCAAATGAAAGGTCTTGATAAGGGCTACAATTTTAATTCTATAAATTTTAGAATATCGTTCTCCCTTTAGCTTATTTAAAGGAACAACGATGGACAAAAACCCTTATAACTTTATAAGTTTTACGGATTTTGGTGTGGATTTGTTTTATGTGCCCCTATATAAAAGGGGTAAAATGGTCCATATATGCTGAAAATACATTAAAACAAATCATATTTCTTTACTTCGCTGCAATAGAAAAGAATGATTTGCCCTGATTTTGTTTACATAAATTGCAGTCTTATGCATAATAATTATATCCATAACAAAAAGTACATTCATGAACAATCACTACTCTTCAATAATAAAAGATAAAATCCAATAAAAAAAAACTTGTAAAATTCATTCAGGTTTTTCATACACAATTCTGACGTACATATATATCTATCACTATGTATAAGCTAATTAATATATGTTGTACAAAACTCATCTGAATAGTGAAAAACAAAAGCAAGAATAAAAAATATTTCTTTTCTATTAACACTTGACTGTTTTTTTTCTATCTGTACAATATTATTCAAGAGTGATAACGATAAAATTAAATAAAAGAATCTACATTATATAGTAATAAAGCTTAACTTTTTTATATATAACATTAATATAGGAGAATAGAAAAGCTCATTTTCTTTATATTTATGTAGATATGTGAAAAGCTCTTAAAAGTTGATGAAAATAAAATCACAATATTATATAGATTGTGATTAAATTTATTTTATAGAAAAAGGTAGCAAAATTATAAGTGTTTAAATTAATTAAAAAAAACTCATATTATATGTGAGATAGTAAAAAAAGTTCAATTTTATTTAATAATAAAGAACTTTTCTATAAATGCAGGAGTGATGCCACACACACATGTGGTGACTTGTTGAGATGCATTATTTTTAAGAGTTCCAATTATATAATGCAGAAAAAAAACATTGCTTTGGAGACGACACCATATCATATACATAAATTATCTACTCAAAAAGCATAATGTTGACGATATTTTTTTTTCCTATATAGAAATTTAAAAAATAAAAAATAAATCTTCCTCAATATATGCATAATATATGGGATGCGCTTTTGTCAAGTGAGTGATACAAATGCATGTGATAAAATGACAAGATGCCGTTGAATAATACATCATAATCAGCTATATGTTTTATGATATTTTATGGATGGCAGAGAAAATACAAAATGTTCAGAGAAAATCAACATTGCTTAGTTTTCATATGTGTTATATACAGTCATTTTCCCATGCATCCTTCTAACTCTGCAAGTATCTTCTCACAATAATGATAAACAATAATAGTAATGTGCGGAGAAGGTAAAGGGATATTTAAGTAGCGAAAACTGCAGTATATGCAGCTGAATTGTTGCATTCACAATTGAAATGTTGGAAAATATAATATAAAATAATATTTTATAATAAATGCACATTCAATGCATGTGCGATATCCTGTATATAATAATAATCTACAGCAAAGTCGAGAGAGATGACTTTATTTAAAATATATAAAACTATAAGCATTTTATTACAGACTAATATTTATGGAACCGAGAAAATTGGAAAATTTACATATACTGTGACAATAAAATATGTCACATACTTGTGACAAAATTGTCTTTTCTATTTATAGAAATTATGTATTGTATATATAGAATTAAATTCAAGTGTCCTTGTTGTGGTATATTTTTATTACTTGAACAAATTACAAAAGACATTTTGAGAAAAATTATAAAACGCGACAAAATAATTGATAAGAGTTTCTATTATTTTATTTAAAATGAATAAATTCACTAAAACAATAAGAAATTTTATAATAATATAAAATTTTTGTTAGAATTCGCTAAAGCAATGTAACAAAAAGCTGGATAAAATATTTTTATTAATATCCGGAACTTTACATTTAAGATAAATAATAAAATTTAATTTTAATTCGCTAAAGCAACGAAAAAAACAACTTCTATTTGTTTAATTCGCTAAAGCAATATTAATTTAAATTAGGATATATTATTTTGTTTGTTAAAATTCGCTAAAGCAATGTATATAATTTATTAATTCATTAAAATTAATAAAATGCTCCATAGAAACTGAAGTTCTATTCTAGAATTCATTGATTTTTTTTGAAACGCAATAACATTTTACTTATAGAGTTCGCTAAAGCAATGTAAAGAAATTTTAGCCAACATATTTTTATTAATGTGGATTTTTTATATAATTCGCTTGGGAAATATTAAATTAAACGATAATTCGCTAAAGCAATAATAAATTCACTGAAAATGTATTTTTTTGTTAGAATTCTCTAAAGCAATGTAACAAAATTCTGGCCAAAATATTTTTATTAATTTGGATCTTTATATTTAAAAGAAATAATAAATTTAATTTTTTTTTAATACACTAAAGCTTTGCAAAAAGTAAACTTTTAGTTGTTTTTAAACGCAATAACATTTTTCTTATACTTCGCTAAAGCAATGTTAATAAATTCTAGTCAAAATGTTATTATTAATATGGATTTTTATATAATTCGCTAAAGAACTACTATACTAATTAAATTTAAAAAAATCTTTATAATAAAATTATTTAAAATTCGCTTTGGCAATTCATAAAATTTATTAATACTTTCAATTTAACAAATGTTGCTCATAATTAAGAATTTTTTTAAAACTTTTTTTAAATATTCGACTGTGTTCACTAATGAAATTGAAATAAAAAATATAATAACAAAATATTATTGTTAAAAATTCGCTAAAGCAATGCATAAAATTTAGATAGTTTTTAAATTTAATAAATATTATACAAAGAAATTAAAAAAAAAAATAATATTTATTACCCCTTAAAATTAAAAATGATTATGTTTTATTTATTTTTATGTTTTTTTTTTATAAAATTCGCTTGAGCAATACACATTTTATATAACGAACCTATCTTTTTTATTAAATATATTTAAAAATTATTTATTATTTATTTTATCTTAAACAAAAAACTCTACTCACCGAAAATTCGAGAACCATTTGACCAATTGTGCGGTATTATTTTTATTGAATTTAATGTCCGGAAAGTACATCTTCAGCACTTGCGAACTTGGATAACGCACCCAGAAAAACATCAGCTTTGCCTTGCGCAAATGCATCGGCGTTAGCGTTGACGAGTTCACCGAAGTCAAGGAAAGCATTTGTTGTTTTCTGAATTATCGTAATTGTAATAAAAAAAAAACAAAAAATATTAATTTTTTGTTTTTACCATTTTTTATAATTAATTTTCTATAAAATAACCGAATAATTTGAGCAATTTTTTATTTATATAGGAAAATATAAAGGATATAGGATAATAGGTTTATACAGTGTAACATGAAACTAAATTGTAATTAAATAAAATATATTTTCCAAATCAAAAGAAAATTTATATAAAAAGAAAATGTTTTTTTAAAATAAATAAATCACCCCACTACAATGGCTTCTATATGTAGAATTGAATATGTGCTAAAGAAAATTCAATAAAACTGCTGGCTGTGTATTAAGAAACTTTATAAGTGAAAGAATTGTTTGCATTGATTTAAACTGCTAAGGTTAATTTTCATTTTATAGTTTTCTAAAGAAAATGTTTTTGTAGTATATTTTTTGTTATTGAATTATTTTACGGATTAAAAACATACATCAATAAACATAATACAAAAGATTTGTGTTGATT
Organism: Diadocidia ferruginosa; assembly: GCA_027564275.1. Lineage (NCBI taxonomy): Eukaryota > Metazoa > Arthropoda > Insecta > Diptera > Diadocidiidae > Diadocidia > Diadocidia ferruginosa. Next base: position 723 of record JANSTW010039416.1, on the reverse strand, counting down.
CTATAAGTATAGTTGTTTTTATAGAAACATTTAATTGAATTAAGGGTTGAATTTGTCATATAAAGAGTTATTGCACTTATTTGTAAGGTAATTTTTGTTATTTTATTACTTTCCATATAACAAGTTTTATAATTTGTTAAATTTCTAAAAATTCAACATTCTTTTCAAAAATATTGAAATAAGACGAAAAAAGACTCGAATAATAATTCTTTTTAAATAACGATAAATTCACCAAAAAATATATGAAAACTATATAAATACTACCACCCTTTTTAACACCTAATAAATAAGAATTCGATTGCATGTCAAGGAACAAAAATAAAGCAAAGTAAATAAATTAACTAATTACAATGTGAGTTTACTTATACACAATATTTAGAAACCCACAAAAACCCCTAAATAAATATTTATAATTGATTGTTTGACAGAGTCAATGATCAACATAATTATTATTGAATATTTCCTTGTAAATTATCAAGGATTATTTACAATATAAAAATCATTCGGAACAACAAATGTTAATTTCAACAGTTTTCCATTAAAATTCGCTAGAGCAATTCATACAACAATTTTTTTTATATTGTTGCTTTTAAAATTATTTTTTTTAAACATAAAATTTCTTAAAATTTAAATTGTTTAAGAAAAATTGGTTTAGTATTAAATTTAAAAAAAAAATAATATCTTTAAAATACAATTTAAAAAAATAATTTTCTTTAAAATTTA
>JANSTW010039405.1:0-14935 GCA_027564275.1 Diadocidia ferruginosa | reverse complement strand
GAATGAAATAAGTTGATTTTTTTTATAGAAATGATAAAGGTTTCCCCACAATTGGTTTTGTTTTGGACTAAGGTGGGAGAGCTTCCCATTTAAGATGATGAAGGGTTTAAAGTTTGTATAAAAAATATTGATATATAAATTACAATTTAAACACGTTCATATAGGTACATATAGGTACATTTAATTTTTATTTCTTTTTTATTTCAATATTGTTTTCATATATAGATAGATAACTATTTATTTTTAATAATTTTTGTCTTTTTTAATTTTTTATTTTTTATATTAAATACATTTTTATGGCTTTTATATAACAATGTTGTATAGTGTAATATATTTTATATTTATATTGGGAGGAAGTTTAACATTTAGTGACTATTTTTTTTGTTATTTATTGTTACAGAGGGGGATACAGGATTTTGGCTACTTTTCTCAGACTAACACATTTTTTTTTACAAATATCTTACATTTAAATTGACATCTATCTTTTAATTGAATTTTATATAGTTATGTATGTGCAATAGTTGCTTTTGAAACAAAACAATTATTTATAATAAATGGAAAACAACGACAATAAATTAAATTTAAAATATCTTTGTAAGGATATTGCTTAACAAAAAGTCAACGGTAACATTTTATTGCAAAAATATATATTAAATATTGCAAACACGTTAAGAATGTCTAATTTTTTGAGTATATGTATAAATACGTATATATTAAGAACCAATTATAAATTAGCAATAAAAATATTTAATGCTTTTGTCAATTTAGGTATTTTGTTCTTTGTTTATAGTTTATCATAATAGCTGAGTGAACACGTCTTGAATATATTATCTTAATTTAATATCTTTTCTACGCCACAATTCATCAAATCACAAAAAAAATATTTTAAAAATATATTGCTCTATGCTGTCTTCTGCCATGTTTACGGCTAGACTTACAGTCTGATTGGACAAAAATTAATCTAACGAGAAAAAAATACCAGGATCAAATCAACTAATCATAAACATTTACTTAGATGCTGAAATTTCGGCTAGAGAAATAAATGTTAACAAAGTTTTCTGGCCACTGATTTTTAATTAACGTTTTTTTAGGCTTGTCATAAAATATTTTTCAGATCGAACTGTATATGTTAGGGTGTAGTGCTATTTTTTTTTGCGAATTTGAAAAACGGGATGGTTGGAAAACTTGAATAGACATATAATAAGTAGTTCAGGTGTAAAATTTTTTGAACAAATTTTGGGTCCCTCCATGGGGTCAAAAGTCAAAAATATGACTTTTTTTTAGTTTTTCAGTTACAGCTCTTTGGTTTTTAAGAATTTGATAATATAATCTTTTGAAATACAGTATTTTGTACCGATCCCATATATTTATTTAAATTCTAAATATTTTCGCTTGACATTTTCTAAAAACAATCATAGATGTTTGAAAATGAAATCTGTAATTATTTTTTTAATTATATTTGTACAAAAATAATTTTTTAGTAATATTCAAAAAATAAAGTAAAACATGAGATTTCTTCTAATTTTAACTTTTCCAAGATGGCGGATCGACGTTATAAGTTTTAAATAACAAGTATTGTATATCATTTTAAAGGTAATTTTATAACCTGTAACTGTTTCAAACAGTATCTTGATAAATTCTTTAAAACCAAAGAGCTATAACTTAAAAACTGAAAAAAATTATATTTTTGACTTTTGACCCCATGGCGGGACCCCTAAATGGCAATTTTTTTTAATTTTACACTACTTGTATATCTGCCCAAGTTTTTCACTCTAACCGTTTTTCAAATTCGCAAAAAAAAAATTAAATACAATGAAACTGCACCCTTATGTCTATATGGTGTTTTTTATTGGAAAGTTTTGTTTAACAACTACCACTGAACTAAAAAAATAGTGTTTTATTAGCAATGCTTATTCTCTTTAACTATTTATTGAAAAAAAAAATCCAACCTTATTGCTTTAACTATACGGAGTGCGTACATATTATAACGTTTTATAAATTATTTCTAGATCTGATGAATGATGATGTCTATATATATTAAATGAAATGTTAATAAAAACAATACACAGGCTAATTTACCTATTTTTTTAAACAACTCGGTTAAGCTGAATAAAGTTGGATTTATTAATTAGTAAAAATATTTTCGATTGAGAAAAAATCAAAACATTGCGTTTTCTTTTTGTTTTATTGGAATTTTTTTACACAGTTATGAGTAAAGAACCGACACTGTTAATTGCCTATGAAGTAAAGAGTAGAACTTAAAATTATAACTTCAATTTATTTTTCATTCTCTTTATTTTTTTTATGAAAAATTTAAAGGGCTCTATTAAAAAACAGAGTAGTAACAGAGTAGGATATTTTGACATAAATAAACCAGTTAAGTTACACTCCTTCACAGTGAGAGATAGTTCCAATAAAAAACATCATTAGAACATAAATCTTGAATATTGCTAATTTGTCAATCAAAAAAAAAAAACCTAAATGCTTTAATACTTTTGAAATTATAATATTTAAATTTATATTGTGATACGATGAACTGCGTGTTTCCCGCAAAATTTTGTATATATAGAACAACCATGTATTAATTTTAACTTATATATTAAATTTTTCTAAAATTAGTTAATTTTATAAATTTTTATTGTCAGCCAACAATTTTAAAATTTTCTTTCAAAAAGAAAACTGGTATAATTTGTTGCAGGGTATAGTTTTCCAAAAAATGAATCTAAGACATTAGAAATTTATTTTTTTGTTCCTAACAGAGTTTCAGCAACGCCTAAGAAATAAACCATTTGGGCTATGCCAAACAAAGGTGCTATGACAATCATACGGCAAAGTCCACCCTTAAAGAATGCAGTCGGTCCTTCGTGCTTTAAAGTTTTGCTGAAAAATGGATAAAAAATTATTGTTTGAAGAGAGAGAGCAAAAAATTATTTAAAATTTACATAATACAATCGGAAATGCCATTAAAAACTACTTCTCCTTCCGCTTTATTCAGAGCTTGCAGTCTAGTCTTGATCACATCCAATGGATTAACAGCAAGTGCAGCCAACGAACCGGCCGCACATCCAGAAAAGAATGAAACGAAAAATGCTGCATCACCAGAACCATCATTTTTACGAGGTCCGAATGTATTGAGGGTGGCAAATAGAGGGAAATAGACGACAGAAAATGATACATCTCGCGCCATTGTTGCACCGATACCCTTATACAGACCCAAAATACCCTTTTCCCGGAATAATGTTAGGGCTATTTGTGTGGCCGATGCTTTTGGTACAGTTTTGCCGGCTAATTTTGCCTAAGAAATAACAAAATTATAGTTTTTCATCAACAACCCATCAACAAATTTACTTGTGCTGCAACACGACCAGCATCTTGCATTTGAATTTTTAACAATTCCATTGGCGTAGTTATGATAATTTGACAAAGACCGGCTAAACCACCGGCAGCCATTTGTCTTGTAACCGGCAGTTGTCTATTTTTATTTTTTATTAATTTTTATTCTAAAAATTTAATTTCAAAAAAACCAACCCATTCTTTGTCGTCAAATGATGTCTGAAAAAATCATTGGCCGCCAATTTAATGGCTTTTTCCGGTGTAATTAGTAAGATGTTAACAGCCGATCCTCGGTACATGCCAAAATAACCTTCAGCTTTGTATGTCTTTTTAAAACAATCAAACCTAAAATATAATAATAATTATATAAAATACACTTTTAGTGTAACATCAAGTTCAACAGTTGCATCATAACACATCTTTAGCCAGGTGCAGTTTTAATTGAAAATGAAAATAAAATCGCGCAAAAATTCTAATTCTATTTTTAAGCTAAATTAAAAGTATAAAAATAAGCAAAATAAAATAATAATAAAATAGCAGAGAGTTGTTTGATATAAATTGTGCAGACAAATCTAATTTTGTATTTTATATAAAAAGCATTTTATCTTGTGATACATATATAAGAATAGAATTTTCATTTAAAAATAAAAACTTTGTTATTGTTTTTTATTTTTGCTTCGCACATAACAATTTCATTGACCACATAGTGAGATAGAAAATAACAACAATTTCGTACACACGGAGAGAAATAGTTATCTGTATAATAACAAGTTTTTTTTAACTAAATTTACTCTGAAATGAAAACAACAAATTTGAAATTAAAAAAGGCATGATTTTTACTATATTTTCTTAAAGTCCATCAACCTAGGTTAAACAAAATAAAACGTGAATTTAGAAAACAACCAATTAAATATGTTTTATTGTAAATTATTCACTGAAAAGAAAGCCTTTCCAACCGAAATCAAGAAAATATTACGATAATAATAATGATATATTATTTGTAAATTGATTCATGATACATGATAAATTTGCTAAATTATTTAGTTATATGCCAATTTTGCTATATAACTAAATATTTGGTATGGTAAATCATCTCAAATATGTATATTTACGTATTATTACTCTGTTTGTTTCTGTACTACTTCATCATCAGCCCTGAGACATACCATATTTAAAATATAACACTTCTTTTTGAGATATACTAATAATCGTACAAATTGTTAGAACACATTTTACTAAATAATGAAGCAAATATTATCTTGATTTTTTCTCTGCGTGTATAAAGATTTTTTTTATGAAAATAGACACAAAAACATGTACAGCATAATTATAGGTATTAGTAGGTATAGTTAATATATATAGGCACAGAAAAATTCTTTTAAACTTACATTGACTTGTACATTTTTTCACCATTTGGTCCAACTTGTTGATTTTGTAATCTTGTTTTGACCAAATCCAATGGAAACACACATGATACACCGATTATGCCAGCAATACCACCGTTTATAATTTTTGGAAGGAGACTGAAATGAATTAAAAAAATTATTTTATTTTTTTATTGGTCCATTATAACAAAAATCTATAGATCGTATTTTATAGCGAGTCTTTAAGTTTTTAGTGTAATGCGAGTGGCCAACTCGAATTTACAACAACAATTTCTATATGAAATGGTACCAATAACAAGCGCTGATTGGCTGGTACCTAAAATATTGACACAGTTGTCCACTCGCATGTAACACATTTCTACTAATACATCTAGGCTCGCTATGTATACCTATGTACTCTTCTAATCAAATGAATTTTACTAAATTTATTATATAATATATTTACATATTATTATTAAAATAATATTAAATTTAATTGTGTTATACAAATAATATTATTCCCTAACTTTGTGTAATAAATTATAAAAAAATTAAAATATAAATTTTACGATACAACTTTTGCTTACATATAATTTGAATCCACATTTTTATTTACAGTCACCACCTGGTGAAGTAGCTCAAGCTGTTAAAGATGCTATCGATGCCGGTTATCGTCATATCGATGGAGCGCACATTTATGGCAATGAACATGAAGTTGGAGAAGGTGTAAATGAAAAAATTGCCGCTGGCGTCATTAAACGGTATAGAATTTATATAAAATATGATATTTTTTGTTCATACTTAAAGATTTTCTTTAATTTAAAAAAAAAATTAACTTTGAATCAAAAAACAGTCGTTTACATGACATAACGCCCAAATATAATTTTTAAAAGCTTTCAAAAGCTCTTTCTTAATTCTAAAACCGACATATAATATCCAAAGACATGACCCTATACTTATATGTTTTTTAGTATTTTCAAAACGGGTAAAGCTTTTGGGCGGTGTCTTTGAGTGTTATGTCTGCTAAAGATGTTAATACTATATTTTTGTCAATACTTTTTTAGTGAGGATATCTTCATAACCAGTAAATTATGGAATACATTCCACCGTCCAGATTTGGTACGAGGTGCATTGGAAACGACACTTAAAAATTTAAATACACCATACGTTGATTTGTATCTAATTCATTGGCCATTTGGATTCCAAGAAGGTGGTGAACTATTCCCAAAAGATGCTCAAGAAAATATCCAATTTTCCGATGTTGATTATTTGGCCACATGGAAAGAATTGGAGAAAGCTGTTGATGATGGTTTGGCTAAAAGCATTGGTCTGTCAAATTTCAATAAAGCTCAAACTGAACGAGTTTTGGCCAATAGTCGCATTAAGCCAGTCACAAATCAAATTGAATGCCATCCATATTTGAATCAAAAGAAATTGAGTGAATTTTCACGTGCACAAGGCATTTCGATTACAGCTTACAGTCCATTGGGATCACCAACACGTCCATGGGCCACTGCTGATGATCCAGTTTTATTGGAAGATCCAAAAATTATTGCACTCACCAAAAAATATAACAAAACAGCTGCCCAAGTTTTGATCCGTTATCAAATTCAACGAGGGCACATTGTCATCCCAAAATCGGTCACAAAAGCTCGCATCGCTTCTAACTTTGATGTATTCGATTTTGAATTAAGCGCAGAAGATGTTGAAACCATTAACTCATTCGATTGTAATGGAAGAATTTGTCCAATGACAACGTAAGTTTTAATTGTTAATTTTTATTTATTGATGTCTAAAAGCTATCTTCATTACAGATCTCAAACTCATCCATTGTGGCCATTCAACGATCAATATTAGAGAACTTTTTGGAACACGTAATACATTCACCGTACACAAAGTTTATAATATTTGTGCCTAATTTTTAAAAATATTAAATAAATATTTAATATTAAACACTTATTTTCACTAAACATTTTTTTTCTTATCTTATGTTTTTTTACCTAGGCGTCATACTAAACAAACTTTTGGTTTAATAAACATTTTTGATGGCTATATCCAAGGTGTATGGAGTAGAATATATATATAGAATATATACTCTATACACCTTGGGCTATATCAGGCTAATTTCAACCAAAATATAAAAAAAAATTAAAATGAAAAATTAATTAAATTAAGATTAATACTTAGTTATTTCGATTTAAGTTTCTGCAAAAAGTGTAACACATTTTTTGTTTAGTTTGAAGTAAAAATCTGATTTTATAAGCAAAGTTCACTATACACACATTTTTTTATATTGACTGACAGTAATTGTTTATTGAAACAGTTTGTTTAGTATGATGCCTAGCTAGGTAACCGCTATTTTTTATCACAACTCGCACTTTCTAAATTTAAAATAAATCTGGTCAAAAATGGCGCAGTTATAATTTTTTAACTGCGCAAAAATATCAGTTTTTTAACGGTAAATCGAAAATTTGGGATATCTGAAAATTGATATACACTTGTTGTCAACCAGTCCTTCAACCTGCACTATATGCCCACTGGAAGAGTTTTTTACATTTTTCTGATTTTATAGCACAGTGAACAAACAATATCTGACTTCCTTACATTTATAATAAGCGTTCGATTCATTTGATCATAAAAAGCATTCTTATCGTTCAAAGATGCTTGTTGTGTTACTGCATAATGCATAATGCATATATGCTTGAAAAAATGTAAGCGGTCTTGCCTTTGTCTAAAAACGTGCAGTTATTATCCTGTCTGATATTGGTTGCCAATTAAAAAAATATTGCTTCGCGTTTTTTTAGAAACCCAACTCCACTTTAGTGGTCTTCACATTGTGGTTTACCAGAAAAGAGAAGTGTTTCACCACTAGATGTTACTCTACTCCACTTTATTTCCATCGTTTCTCACTTAGACCGAGAACTTCCAATTTATGCGCATGTGTGGCATGTGTGGGTTGCTGAATTGTTCTGACGTTCCAGTTTCCGAATCGTGTCCGTTTGCGTTAAAGCTAAAAGTCGTTACCGGTAAATTTTGTACATAGGAGTCCGAGGTTATTTCTTGATGTTTCGTTTGTGATTTCTCTTCAGTATTACGGGTTACAAGTCCATATAGCTACATATTCCAGCGATGTACTACATCTAACGCTTCTGTACTAACGTTTTTTAGCACTTACAGTTTCTGCAAGAACCGGTTAGTTCTTCCCAGTGGCCACCTCGCGGAGGTAGAATAAACACTTGGTCAGGAATATAACAGTTAAAACACTGGAATTTAGCTGGAACAAGCATATGCATACAGTCAATGTCTACCCTGTTACTCCTAACCCAGACCACCACATATCCTTATGGGAAATGGATAAGAAATTTAACATATAATTTCGTTGTACAACAATATTATTTCGAAATAATATTAAATCAAAAACTTCAAATCCGAAATTTTAAAATTTTATTTAAATTCAATTTTTTTACAAAATACAAAAAATTAAAAATATTATGGATAATGTAAATTGTGTCGTTGTCCTTCCAGTCCCATATTTTTTTTTAATGGTCTGTCATCGTTAAACGGATACTCTTTGAAGTCACAAAATCTGAAACAATATAATAAATAATTTAGTTAGTATTAGTTTTAATGATTTTTTTTGATCATAATATTGAGATTCTCGACCAATGATGGGTCAATAAAATAATATTTCAGATTTCAATGTATATATTATATGCACTTAAGTATATTAAAACATGATATTTGACTATGATATCAACTAATGATAACATATGTTACTGAAAAGTGATTATCATTTTACTCACGTCAACATTGAGACAAATCTACGATTATAGTTCAGTTCATTTAAGGCAGCCATATCATCGCTCGATAATTCGAAATCGAAAACATTTAAATTCGAACGAATTCGATCGTTATTTATTGATTTCGGTATTGGTATATGTCCACGTTGTATTTGATATCGAATCATAATTTGTGCCATAGACCTATTATGGAGACGAGCTAATAATTGAATTACTCTATTCGAAAATAAATTCGGTTCTCCGGTAAAAATATTTGGTCGTGTTGGAGAGCCCAATGGACTGTATGCAACCACTTGTATATGATTATCCTTACAAAATATAGATAGTTCTTTTTGTATTAAATACGGATGACATTCAATTTGAAGAACAGCTGGTTGAATTTTTGCAGATTTCATCAAACGTTTCGTTTGTTTCAAATTAAAATTTGAAATACCAATGCTTTTTACCAATCCATCTTGAACCAATTGTTCCATTGCATTCCAAGTGTGCACAAAATCAATATCTAATTCAATATACTCTTGTGTTATTGTAAGATCTTGACTTGTATTTGAATTTTGTTCAAATGCCATCGGCCAATGAATTAAATATAAATCAAGATATTCCAATTGAAGATTCTTTAGTGTTTGATTGAACTCTATTCGCATTGCCTTCGGATCGTGTGATAAGCACCATAACTTACTGCTTACAACTAAGTCCTTGCGTACAATCGTTTGATCAGCAATTTTATCTAGAATTGCTCGGCCAATATATTTTTCATTGTCATAAATATGAGCTGTGTCGATAAAACGGTAGCCAGCATCAATCGCAATTTTTATACCTTCATAGACATCATTTGATTTTGCCTGTGAATAATGCAATTTATACATAAAAATATCATGCAATATTCCAACAATTAATAATATCTATTTATTTAGCAAAATAAATTATAAATTCTCAAAATGTACAAATTAGTTATTGAATATAATTAAAAAAAATGTTTTTAAATAAATGTAAGAATTTAAACTTACTTCCCAAGTTCCGATTCCTATTAACGGAATTTTTTCGCCATTATTTAATGTGATACCATTTGATTTAGATGCAATATCCATTTCGGTAATTAATTTTAATAATAATTTATTTAATTTTTCTTGTGATTTGTTTTTTTTTATTTCCAAATATAGTACAAAGTTCCTAAGATATTTTCTTAAGATTTCTATAAATTGCAAAAAAAACATTTAAATAGTTTTTTTTCTGTTTAAACATATTTAAGTGGTTTATTTTCGCTTTGAAAGCTTCAAAAAAGCTCTAGAAAAAAATGCCAATTCATGGTGATTATCATAATTTTTTTGTCGAAATAAATTATATACTTATGACATCATTGGTAAGCGGGAGAATCGCACGAATCGTGTACTACGTGTATATACGATGAAATCGGGACAAAGAACTCATTAAATTATAAAATAACCAGTACTCGAATTCTGCACGTTTTTTCATCTTTTTATCCAGATTTATTTCCATTTTATTGAAAATAAGCTTTGATTTTTAGTGAAAAGTTTTTTTTTCACCACGAAGCTTTTCTAGAAAACTTTTCAACACATAAAATTTAACGAAACTAATTTAATACGGTAACACAAAAAAATACGGATAAATTTAAACCCTCTCATTTTTGCGGTGATATAAAAATATTGAAAAATAAAATAGTTTTGCCGGTCCAATTATAATTTAAATTATTGAATAAAAGTATATAAAAGTAAACAAACAATATGACATTTAATAATTTTCACAATAGAAACTATACACGACATACAATATTTTCGATAGGTTGAAAGCTCTTAAATGTTGCAAGACACACGTTTTTCGATAAGAAAATTTTTCCAAATTTTTTATCCATAATTTTTCCAGAATTCGGGTACAGATGAAGATAATAATTTTTAATAATTTTTAATTATTAAGCTATGTCTGATTGTCTAAGTAATATCATTGGCTTATATGTATAAAAAGCCAATGGTAATATAAAAAAAATATAACTCCAAAAATATCTTCATGTAAAGAATTCGTGGACTTTTTGCTTAACTCTTGCAATTAATATTTTTACACTTCTTTCTTCTGTACTATTCGCTGCTTGAATCCATTTAAATTTTTTTTATCAGATTCATACATCTCAGTCCGTCTTTAATTTTTTTTTCTCCAAAATTTCGAACCAATATTTCTCGATAGGCCCAAGTTAAGGTCAATTTTTTTGATTCATGTACGTACAATTTCGAATTTCTATAGTATATTTTGCATACATTTTCTATTTTTTTTGCGACAGGAACAAATAGATTGCGAAATCAATATTTTCTTTGGGTTTTCTCGAACCTTTTTTTAAACTTATCTTAAAACTCTTCTAAAAAATATAAATTTCTTGGACAAGAAGTTGTTAAAAATCAACCAGCCAGTATGTTTCGGTATCCAATATATGACATACTTATAAATTTTTTTTAGAAAGTATGTATAAAATTTTCGAACCCTTATTTCAGCTATTTTTTCGTTCTTATCGGTGCGATTTGGAAGTTTAGAAACCTGATATGAATTCACCTTCATTTGGTATATACCAATCCGGACTTGGTTCCTGGCTTAATAGATATACCCATAAGAACATGTACAAATACTGATATACTACATATCGAAATGTTCGGATCGGTCCTGATTTGTCCAATTATTTTCGAAATAAATTTGTAACCTATTGGTTCAAACTCAGGATTGGGATTAGTTGTTAACATTTTGTTTTATATTGCTGTATCATCATAAACAGTCGATTTTGCCAAATTTAGCTCGTTTGTTCTAATAGTAGAATTAACATGTTTAACATTTTGTTTGCGCAGCACACAAAAGAAGTAGCGATACAAATCTTATGTCCCGATTTCATCGTATATACACTCTTTATATACCTACAATAAGTCTATTGGAAATTTTTTTTATTTGGGTATACAAATAATAAATAAATTATAACTACAATTACTCATTTCATTCATATATCTACGATTTGTATAAAAAAAAAACTCCAACAATGTGTGCTAATAATATTATTAAGCTTTGTAATAGAAAACTAGAATTCACTTAACTAATTGAAAAATATATATTCTAAGTTATTCGTTAGAGAACCTTATAGTTCAAAGGTTGGGCGTTAATATAAAATGATGACATTTTAGTTCCTATAAAGTTTCATTTAAATTTATTATCGGGAATTATATAACCTGTAAAATAACACAAAACTTATTTATTGTTAAAAACCAGTATAAACCGAATAACCGATCCCTTCTAAAAATTATAAACAAAGCGATGGGTTTATGTTTTGGCTGCTATACGGGTTTCAGAATTAGAAAAAATAGAAAAAAGCTTTTTAAAGCTTTGGGCGTTACGCTTTGTGTGTTATGTCATGTCACTTTAGTGTACGTGTGTCTTATATTCATCGATCATATGTATTGGCCTAAATATAATGATAAGTTGAAATAAAACAACAAAGCTCTCTTATAAAAAATAATCACAAATTGTAATCTTAATCATTGAATTATGTATAAATATAGGTAATTCTTTATATACCCACAATGTTCACATATATATATAATATTTAACAATAAAGGTAAGCTGAGTATATATTATTATATAAATGAACATCAAAAATTTTACCCAAATAAACGTCGTTTCACAAATTTCATTCAGATTTAGTTGTGGTCGAGCGGTTTTGTTGTTTAGAAGTAAAAAATTTGTACGTGGTTTTTAATCATTCTTTGACATACTTAGAAATATTTAAATAAATTTATATATACAAGTGCGAGAATAGTATAAAATGGCATCAAAAGTTCCAAACATCATATTTAACAATGGTCAATCTATTCCAGCCGTTGGACTAGGAACATGGGGTGTAAGTATATTATATAATTCCTTTAAATTTCCTTATTCGCAAATACCTATACTTATATATTATTATTAGGATAATTTTCGATTTATTCTCAATTATAATTGGTTTCTAGTTAAGATTTGTATATGTAAAAATAAAATTGTTTAAATAATGAAAGTTATTTATTAAAAAAAATTAATTTGTTTAAAATATTTAATACAATTAACAATTTTTATCATATAATTAATAAGTTATATAATTAATTATTATATAATTGTAATCAAATGTTTGAGATGATTTATAATATAATAAACTTAACCCTTTAAGAACTAATTTTTTTGTATCTTAATTTTATACATATAATATATATATATATATATATATATAATGGGTTTTATGTCATGTAAAGTCACCGAACATATAAATTTCAATTGGAAAAATTGAAACTAAACCATATTTAGGTTTTAGATCACTTTCGTATAAAATTAAGGACAAAAACAACGTTATGTTTAAATTCAATCATATATATTATATTGATTTGTCTTCGACCTTTATAACAGTTAAGCTTTTAAAAACGTCACTAAAGTATATAAAATATATTTATTATTAAAGAAATTGATTACTTAATTATAATGTAAACCTTATTCTTTAAAGTTGCCCTTAATGCAACAAAATAAATGCATACTTATTATATATTATATAAGTTATAAATACACGCTATACGAGTATATAAGGACACACTATGAGGAGCCCTTTATCTATTGCTATATATGATAGGCAGACCAACGGCTACTTTTTTCATATAAATAATTATTTGAAAAATCAAGTTATATAAGAATTACCATATTATGCTTGCATTATAAAGATAAAAAATAAATTTATCGGAAAAATAGGAATCGTTCAATTAAATAGAAAATTATATGGTACAAAACTAAGTATTATATTTTGTTGTAATCTTCATATCTAATTATATAATTTAATATTAATTATAGATATGTTATATATAATATGGGTACATGCCCTTGGCACGGTGGCACCCAAAAACCCTGGCACCGAAAATTTTATTTTATTAAAAAGCAACCAGGTTTGTTTTTTCTTAGAAGGAAAATATTTGTTCTAGACAATGTAAATACAAAACAATACAATTTTTATTACACATTCAATCAGGGTTGCTTTTTCGATGCCAGGGCTTTTCGGTTCCAGTACTTTTCGGTGCCAGGCAAGGCCGAAGCCAGGATTTTGTCTGGTTTTGGGGGTTTTGGTCATATGAAAAATTACATACGAATTTTTGACCAAGAGGCACGGTTTTTCCCCTCTTTTGTTATAGTATATAGCTTACAGAAGCCTATTTAAAGATTTTTTAATTTCTTTCAAGCCATATTTCCAAAAATATAAGAGATTTATGAAAGTAAAGAGCTAAAAATGCCGCGCAGCGAATTTTTTTTAAATAATAATAAGAAACAGAAAAAGTAATAACCTCTGCGTCAAAAATTATACTTTATTTTCTCTTTAGAATCAAAGAGATACTACATAACTATATAAAGTTACTATTGGCAAGACAAATCCTTTTTTTATTTTTAAGCGAAAAACTAAAAATAATTCAGTTTTGTTAGAGAAGAAATTGTTAACAAACGTTTTTTTAGAGATAATATAAATAATTGTACAGGAACATGTAGTGAATCTTAATAATCCTAATGATAGTTTAGTAAAAGAACGATTTTGTATTTTATTTTTTAATTCATTTTAATACAATCAGTTTCCGTAACCTCTTAAATTTCTGCCTTTATTTCTGACTTAAGTATTATAACAACATTGGTTAAAAAAGATAGCTATTTAGACTTTGCCGAAGCGGTTTTTTGATTTGTTAAATACCAAAAGTGAAAATAAATTTATTAAATTATAATTCAGTGTTAATTTTATCTAAATCTTGTACGTTTTTATAAACTTAGAGACATTTTTATGTTGAAATCAAAATATATTTTATTTACTCCGTCACTATAACTATTATCTATTTATTGAGAATCATTTTCTATATTCTGTGATGTAACAAAGAATTAAAGTAAAAATAAAAAAAATATATTGGAAATCTTCTGGGGGGGTTTGATCACCTAAAACTCTCCCATGGCTGCGGCCTTGCTTATATAGTTTTATTAATGATACGGTAATACTGGTAACTGGTACATATATATGTATATACTATAGAGATGGAACGTTTCCGAAGACATATCATCATACTATTTGCCTGCGATTTCATCACCATATAATATTGTGATTTATTAACTATAGTCTTGAAGAGTTATAACCGTAGAATGGTTTTGATGTGGATCATTAAGACAAATTCTGGGCTCCTCATATGTGTTTCATAAAGAATATGATGAATTAAGCCGAATGGAACAAAATGGCTTCGTCATATGCCATTTGTTCACAAGATTTGGACCAAACCAAGAGATCACAGTATAAAATGATTGGCAAAAAAATGTTCTTTCATTGTTTCAATACTTAAAATCAGTGATGCCCGTGCAGAACCTCAAATCGCTCCACCAGCTCCACAAAGGATATTTAAACAATATAAAAAAAGA